>CP135537.1:6955789-7005789 GCA_032402905.1 Khaya senegalensis | reverse complement strand
ACATGGGCTACATAATAAAACCCTAAGAGCTTGAGATATGCCAAAAATGAATGTCATCACTCATTAGAGTTCAAGTAGAAGTTGGCATTGGATCATTACTATTGATAGTTAAAAAGGTTAGTTTGAGAGGCAAGAATCTTCTCTTAATCTCTTTTATCTTTATCTTTAATTATTTTAATTATTTTTTAATTATTTTAATCTTTTAACCAAAAAAAAATTAATTAAAAAAAATTAGAAGAGGATCATAATTTTAGTTTAGAATGCATTTTTTTTAATATTCTTGATAAATATTTACTTTTATTTCATAACTAATTTGTATCACTTCTTACAAATCTCTAACTTCACAGCAAGTAATTTTTTTCATAGCAACATGAACATATCCCTCATATTTTAATACTTGACATCAAGTGATATCATTTCATACCAATAGTATTTAATATTATTTAAATTTTGTATGCACGCTCGAACATATACATATAAATCTTAAAACAATAAATAAAAATTAAAAAAAATTTGTTAATAAAAAGAAACTTATAAAAAAACTCTTCACAGAATAATTTAAAAAGTGTTCCACTCTAAATAATGATCTTTTTAAAATTCTAAAAATTTTTTTCTTTAATAAAATTTCTTTAATGACATGTTTATTTTACAAAACTAGAATTCTAGTCTCAAACAACAATAATAACCAAGAATAAAACTCTTGTCACCGATAATTAAAAATTCAAAAAAATTTTCAATTATATTTTTTATAAAAAAATATATTAATTGAAAAGCTATCAAAAAACAACTAAACAAATCCTATTTATTTAAAATTAGATTAGTTTCTATCACAAAGAAATTAAGGAAGAATCACTTTTTTAAATTTAGAAAAAAAATTCCTGTTCAAAAAACTCAAAAACATAAAGTGATGGGTATTGAAAACTAGGTTAAAGTTCACCAATAATTTATACCTTTTGCGACGTCACTATCCACCGCCCAAGCAAAAGTTGGCACTGACTCAACGAGCTTCTAAGATAATCCACTTTAGTGTCAAATTGGCACTAACCTCGTGCTAAGTCACTATTTGGACGTACCGTTTACACGAGTCATTGTTTACTATTCGAACAGAGAGCACTCTTTGCATGACAATGGAAGAAGATCCAAGGAAATTTTATGTTATACATCATGCACTAGCTCGAGCCAGTTGCCTTTGTTGTTAACAATCAAACAGGAACCATTCATGTTCTTAGCCATTGCATTTGTGCAACCAGACATAATTAATTTCCTTGAGATGCGGGCGGCCTAATTATCTGCATTAATTTATAATTAACTTGGACCTGAAAGCACAATAGTGTCGACTTCTTGTATGCTTGGACATCTAATATAGCTATTCTTGGTCGTGCATGTCATTTCCTTTAAATTTCCTTAAAGCCGTCAGAGTAATATTATGCAGACAAAAAGGAAATTGAAACTCAAGTGTGAAAGCAATATTGTTAACATACCAATTTGTCAATTGTTCAAGGTTGACGCTGTATAATACCTTGCTTGGCAGGTAGTTTGGTTCCCATGTTCATTCGATCCAACCCGGAATATTCTCTCCTCCACTCTTGAAGTCGCTGTGCCAATTCTGGAGCTGATTGCCTGGAAAATATGCATGGTTAGAAATGGAGGACAGTGGCTCGCTGAAACAACAATTTTTCAGCATGCTGTGCTCTGGTTAACGTATTTCTGAGCCAAAATTATTATTACTCATAATTCACTTGTATGAAATGATTGATTAAAACTATTAAATGGAGAAATATGAATGAATATGTACGTGACAAGTGACAACGAACTGCATAGACAACCCTATCACCTGCAGGTGATAGGTAGTGCTTACAACGCCAGCTCCTCCTCCTTCCACAACACCGATAACTACAGGCAACAAGAAAATTTTCTTTTAACTCACTGATTATGCCCACTTCCAGAGTATCGTGCTCCAGAGAATATTTAATATCCATTATGGGTTCAAAATCCTGGTCAATATTTATTAATAGTTCCTTTCTTTCCCTCATTTTCTCAATCTTTTCCCTGCAACTGCTTCGCATAAATGGTTGCTTGTTCCAGTAACACAGAAACGGACAACTGCAATGAAGAATCCATGCCTAAATTTAATTAAGTAGCTCAGTAATTTAATGAAGTGCAAAGAGAGTTGTTGATGCGATTTTTCGCTCAACTTGCTAAAATTGATGGCGCGGATGTTTCCTTACAGGGAGACGTGTACGCTGGAGTTTTGCGTGGTGGGCATGAGAGAACAATGCTTGGAGGAGAGATCTTTCATGTTAATTATCCGGCTTCTCCCTAACAAATTCCGATTGATTCTTGCTAAATTATTGCCTTGCTTCTGGCCTCCCATTTGCTCGATGGCAAAGGAAATTCGGCAATATGCAAGATGAAATTAAACAAGCATGCTAAGGAAAACCCAGGATATTTTAAACAGGGGAGTAATTATCATTAAAAAGATTCAATAATGACGTTCCCAACACTTGATTAATGGTATGTCATGTCAACATAAAAAGCAAAAATTATTGAAACATGCAAGGTTGCTTTGATAGAAATTTGAATATGTATGCAATAATTGAGTCCTTTGGACGTTCTGGCCCGCCGAACTTGCGGCTATCTTGTCCTTCCATCTCAGCCTCAAATCTTACCGGAGATATCGCGCTGTTCACTGTCATGATTCATCTACCTTGCCCTGATATTCCATGAGTTATAGGTTTAAACTCGCTATTATTTTTTATTTAAAAAATTTTAGGTAAAATTATTTTATTATATTATTAATATTAATATTAATATAATAAAATTATTTAATAAATTAAAAAAATAAAATAAAATTTAATTAAATAAAAGAATAAATAATGAGATTTATTTTTAACTTTATAAAATTTTATATTAATGAGAATAATTTTTTTATTTATTAAAATAATTTCATTATATTATGATCAGACAACTAAATATCTCTTTTTTATTACTGATTTTAATAAAAAAAAATTTAATTACTAATTTAATTTTAATATTTCTATTATATTTTATTGACATAATTGATTTGACAATTAAGATATTTTCAAGTGTACATTCATTTTTTAAGGATAAGCATAAATTTTGAGTTGACCACTGATTTTAATATTTTTATTATTTTTTTACCGACATAATTGATTAGACATTGAGATGTTTGCAAGTATATATTAATTTTTTAAGGATTAGCGTAAGTTTTAAATTGACTAGGAACTTTGTAGAATTGGATTGGTTTATTTCGATCCAATTTTGGTATTACATAGTAAGAAACCAAACCAAGCCAAGCAACCAAATTGAACTAAGAAACCGAACTTAGAAAATAAATCAAAAATCATTTCAAACATCAAGAACACCAAACTCTTGTTGAAATTGCATGCCTTTTACCACTTTGTCACGTATTAATGAAGTTTATTCATAAGTTTTATTTAAATTAATTTACATCAATTTAATAAATTATCTAATTAATAAAACAACAATATTCAAAATTTTTTACTAAAATTATAAAAAATTAATTTTATTATTTTCAAATAAACACTTTCATCTAAAATACAATACATATTATTAAAATTTATTACTTAATTCGTATAAAAGTAAATATTATTAAAATATATTCACACTTAATTCAATAAATAATTTATCAAAGAATACAATCATTAACCATTGAGCTAAAAAAAAAAAAAAAAAGTCAATGTATTTATAATGTTTATTTAACTTAATTTATTATGTTATTTGTATATTAATTTAATAAAATTTTGTTTTACATATATTTATTTTAAAATTATTAAACAAGTTAATAATTATAATAAATAAATATATACATAGCATAATTTTGTTAGATATATACTTTTACTATTATAAAAAAATTTAATTCTTTTTTTTTGGTGATATGTTAACTTGAGTAATAATACAATATATTTTTAAATACTTTACCATATATGAATTTACTTTAATAACTTATTTATCTTTTCTTTCCTTTACTCAATTTTTTGGTTCATGCATTTTATTACTTCTGTAATTTAATATTACTGATTTTATTTTTAATTTTTTTTATCGAATTATATTTATATTTTGACTGAATACCTATAATATTATACTTAAACAAACCTTTACGATATAAATTTTATTAAAAACTAAAGAAATTGATATAATTAATAAATATGGTATCCTATTTTAAAATTAAAATTAAAAAATAGGATATATTTTGGTTCTAAATTTTAAAAATTAATTTTATTTAAAGTAAATTATAATTTTAAAGAAAGCTAAAATCGAATCTTGATATGCTCACTTTTGCGGTTTTCAATATTCGTATTTTTATGTATGAAAGAAGGAAAGGTGATTCTTAATTGCCACCCAAGCAGACTAATTTGAAAGCTTTTTTGAATTTTCAGATGATTGGTAGAAAGCATACTTCATGTGAGGGAGAGAGGGAGACGAGAATTGTGGGAACTAGGCCGCTACCACCACTTCAAATCAGAATGACTTAGTATTACAGTTTGAACAATACTATATTTTTGATCCACGTGCATCTAAAAATGGAGAATTTGACCACGTTTGCTCTTCATATGATATGATATTGGGACTTTATTTGCCTGCATTTATTGAAAAGTTTGACTAAAACTGAGAAGAAATTAGACTCTCTGGCGCCACCATTGCCTCTCCCTCACGTCTCATGCCATACAAATATTACGACAAGCTTTGAGTTGTAATAATATAACAGCCCCACTGATTTCTTAAAAACCTACCGGCAACCACCCTCTCTGCTGGCGCAACCAAGCTTTGATTGTAGTAATATAACCCCTAACCAACAAGTTTTGACAAATAATTTTACAAATTATACAAATAAACTTCAACAGTAATGTCAGATCGAGGACAACAAACAAGCTTAGCAAGTTCAATCCAATCTATTAAACGTCAATATACTATCACATACAGAGAAAGAATATTTTGGTGAACAGAAACTGTGCCCAGAGCAAGCCTAAAAGATCACTTGTGAGAATAGTTAATTTCTTCAGTCTTTCGCCTGCGTTTGTGGTAGGTAGTGCTTACAACTTCAGCTCCTTCTTCCTCTAGAACACTGATTACTACGTGCAAACAGAAATATTTCTTCGATGCACTGATTATATATGTTCACTTCCACAACAGTAGACTCCAGAGAATAGTTGATATTTATTATGGGTTTAAATTTCTGGTGATGTTCATCTAATTTCAGTAGTTCCTTTCTTCCTCAAATTTTCTCAATCTTTTCCTGCAACTGCTTCGTGTAAGTGGTGGCTTGGTCGAGCAACTCAGTTGTGGACAACTGAAATTAAGTAACCGTGAGCAAATTAACGTCAGTAATTTAATGGGAAGGGAAATATGTAGGAGAAGAAGACAGCAGCTAGCCTGGAGTTTTGATTGGCGCGAACGAGGGGAAGAAGCTTGGAGAAGAGATACTGTTGTGGGGTGTTCTCAGAAATTCACTGGCACTCACTCAGAAATTTTGAATGACGTGGAAAATGTTAGTTTGAGGCTGTTAACAGTTAGTCAAGGTAGTTGCTGTTCAAAGGGTGATCTTTCCGGGTGATTTTCTAGAGATATGGATAACCATTTTGTGGTATTCTTGAGTTCATTGGAAAGCTGAGAGTCTCTTCTATAAACTTGCAATTTAGTTTGAGTAAATAAAATCTTCTTAGAGTGTTTGATCCCGTGAATATATGCATAATGCCGAACCACGTAATTCTTGTTTGTTCGTTGTTTGTGTGATTGTTTCTGTAGATTTCTTTCTGGGATTAAGTTGCTTGTGTTCAACAAACATTTGTGGATTGATTTCTTTATTCAAGATCTCAACAGGTCTGTCATGTCATTTCTGCGGTTTCTCTCTACCAAATTCCGATTGATTCTTGCCAAGTTGTTGTCGTACTGCAGCGCCGTAGTTTGTTCTTCCTTCTGGTCTTCCATTTTCTCGATCCTGCAAGGAAATTTAGGAAGTTTACGAGACGAAGAAAGCAAAACGGCACTCTTTAATCCAGGGAAAGCTAGTACAATCTTTGCATAAATGGATGCCGTAAAACATAGAGAAGGAACCGGCGCCACTCCTTCCAAGGAAAAAAGTCACTTCTTCCAAGGAACATTTCCGATTGGTCCCTAAAGGGTTTAGAAATACCACTTTGTTTGATAAATTTTTCATATTGATCAAAACAATGTCCCTACTATTTTTTTATATTATTCATTGTAATCCCTAAATTTTTAGATAATTTCAGTCTATTCTTTTGACAGTGTTTTGTTAATTAAAAATTATCATATACCTCCCATACTAATTGTATATAAATTTGACTTGGACAGAGAAAACAATTTGATAGCTAAAAATAAGTTTAACAAGATGTAACATTTATTTGTTAATTTAATTTGGATATATATATCTTTATTGAATTTGATTTTAAGTTTAAATCTTTGCAAACTAAATTTTATGAGCAAAGTTAAGAATAAGGCACTTAAGAAATAATTTTAATGAAAAGTTATCGAATGAAAAATATTTTATATAAATACAAATCAATTAAAAGTAATTTCTTTTAATATATACGCACACGCACATGCGCGCTTGGATATTTCAAATGAGGTGTCTTTTGATTAAATAGAGAGTTGAAGTAATATTAATTGCCTTTTGAATTTGTGTAAAAATAAGTTAGTGATAATAAAAATAAAAGATAAAAGTAATACGATTTTTTATTGTAAAATTTCATAATTTTTCATATTAATTATTGAATATTTTGCACAAAAGGTGAGCTAAACCCAGAGAAAGTATATGATAATTCATCTTCAATGAAGTCTGGTTAAGGAACTAGAATGAATATAAAGAATTAAAGTAAATAATATAAAATATTTGACTGAAATGATATTTCATATAAAATAAGGGACTAATATGATAGTCTTCCAACCGATGTGTTAGCTACTTGCGCCCAACAAGTGGTAAGTCTGCCGCCAAAACTTGGGTGGAAAGAACAGCGAACTCAAGGGAGCCCTTGTACAATGTCATTGGAGCCCCTTCTTTTCTATACATTTGTGAATAACTACTTTTAGATTAAGAAATTTAAACTGCGCCCAATAAAATACTTTAATGCCGGTCCCAACAGATTCCGTGCCAACAAAAGTAATGTCAATGGTTCCATTTATGCAAAGAATAAGGAATTAGGTACAAGAGATTAACCCTTGTCTAATTGGTATGGTATAAACACGCAGCAAGCATTCAATGTGAGACTTTGGTTCTTCATCCTTCTTCATGTGCTAATATCCTAACCCTATTGAACCAATGGACAAGACAACCAAAATTTATCCTTATTTGACTTGACAGAAAAGTAGACCAATTAGCCAATGACAAAATTTCTTTTTTTTCTCTTGTAAGAAGGGAGCTTGAGTCTTTCTCTCAGTTTTCCGGCATCCTTTTATGCAAAGATCGTATTCAGATTGTATCCTATTTTAAGAAATCACCGTCCCTTCCCTGTTTGTCTATGTATATAAATATACAGATGGATTTCCTTTGCATCAACTAAACGGGTGCTGTTTTGCTGTCTTTATCTAGTCAACTTCCTAAATTTTCTGGCACGATCGAGGAGATGGAAGATCAGAAGAATGAGCAAACTACGAAGTTACAGCAGAACAGTAACTTTGCAAGAATCAATCGGAATTTGATTGAGAGAAACCGCAGAAATCACATGAGAGATCTCTTCTGCAAGCTTTATTCTCACATACCCGCCAACCAAAACTCCAGGGTACGTACGTCGATCAGTCTCACTTGCTAGCGTCTGTCTTATTCTTATAGATATTTCCCTTTTTAAGGTACTGACGTTAATTTCATCACGGTTACTTTATTCCAGTTATCCACAACTGAGTTGCTCGGCCAAGCCACCGCTTACATCAAGCAGTTGCAGGAAAAGATTGAGAAAATGAGAGAAAGAAAGGAACTACTGAAATCAGATGAAGATCACCGGAAATCTGAACCCGTAATAAATATCAACTATTCTCTGGAGTCTACTGCTGTGGAAGTTAACATAATCAGTGGGTTGAAGAAATATTTCCGGTTGCATCAAGTTATCAGTGTTCTGGAGGAAGAAGGAGCTGAAGTTGTAAGCACTACCTACCACAACACAGGAGATAGAGCTTTCTGTACAATTTACGCCAAGGTAAATATTTAATTATAACAACTCATGTCTGCATGATAATTCATTTGGGTACGGGAAAGCATATATTGACGAGTGATTGCTTCCATTTTTCAGGCCTTGTGTTCCAGAATTGGCATAGAGACTTCAAGAGTGGACGAGAGACTGAAGAAACTAATTTCACAAGGGATCTTTTAGGCTTGCTCTGGGCTCTGTTGAATCTCGATCCTACATTACAGTTCAAGTTTATTTGCCTAATTTGTATTTGTCATCAATGGTTTCTAAACTTCAATTGATCGATTTGCGTTCTATCTTGTAATGTTGTATTAATTCTACTCTTATTATCTTTAAATCAACAGAGAACTAAATTAATATGCTAATAATATAATTATTTTCGCTTTAATAATTTATAATTTTGATGAGTGTTCATGTTATTTAGAAGGACTCCAATCTTCTCCTATTTTTATTTATATCTTTAACTTGTTTAAATGCATGTGATAATTAATGTTCAAACTCAGTGTTTTTGTGCCATATATGCATATGCTTGAGTCTACCCTCTTGCTCAAACATAGAAGGAGCATGCAAACTTGAGTTTTGAGGTCACATTGAACCGCAAGAAATTTAATTCCAAAGACTATCTTATTTTTTATTTTTGTTTTATTTATGTAATTTTAGGTAATTAATTGTTTATTTCTATTAAAATTTATTCTTGATTGGTATAACTCTTGTGTGGGTACAAGATGTACTTAATATCAAATGATTATTGATTTTTTTCGGTTAAAATTTTTATAAACGTTTAGAGTACAAGATAAGACTTAAAAATTTATAAAAACGTGAGTAATCATATTCATTCTTATATGAGAAAATTTTAAGTAAAATAGCCTTATCATATCAGTATTATTGATGTAGTATAACCATTTCATTAATGAAGTGGGAGAAATATATTTATTAATAATAAGTAAAAAAAGTCAAAAACAATATTATACCGTTTAAGAAATATGATAAAAAATTTATAAAATTCTTTATTAATATTTTTCTTCTATTTATTTTTTAGTTTATTTATTTAAATAGTTCCACCACATCAAAAATTTAGATACGTTAAAAACATTTTTCTTAAAACTTTCTCTCCTCATATTATCTATTAGGAGAAAAATTTTCAACTCCTGTATTAAACCGAAGAAACATTAGAATGTGACCAGAGAAGAAACTATGCAAGACCATAGAAGTGAGGGGTGGTTTTTTGAAATCTGTGGGAGTCATATTACAGCTCGAAGCATGTTGTAATAGTTGTATGGCATGAAACATGAGGGAGGCAGTGGTGGTGCAATGGACTTTATAGAGATGAATTTTCTCTCAATTTTTGTCAAACTTTTCAATAAATGCACACAAGTAAGTCTCGATATCATATCATATGAAGAACGAACTTGGACAAGTTCTCCATTTTTACGCATGAATCAAAAATGTCATGCATTACATCTGTTTAAAACTAATTAAATATTAAGTCATTATGACGTCACTGAAAAAAAATTAGAAGTTACAAGCACGTGTTCTTCTAGCAAGTATTATTATTATTATGGGATTAAAATCCCTATTTGAATAATGTGATTAGGAAGATCATTTTATATCTCTTTGATTGACTTGTGAGCCATTCAAGGTAGTGGACTTCATAATTACCTACATTCGAAGACATCTATCTATGCCCACAACTCAAAAGACAGCATAAATAATACACCATTTCTTGTCCGTTTATTATTATTTTTTTCTATTTTAGGTAAAACACCCAGTCCAAGATTTCTACATTCTAAGGCAGTTATAGACTTATGGTTCTTAGTAGTGCATGTGTTCGGATTTTGTGCAAGTAAAGAAGAGAAGTGGGCAATTTCTTGATCCTTTTTAGAGGCATTGAATAGGTTTTCCTTGCTTGATTTGAATGAACTCTTAATTGAATGGAAAAAGGGTGAAGTGCGACTGGAACTTTAACATAAGATAAAATATGCTCAAAACTGAACTGGGTTTGGATCAAATAATTGGACTGTATAGGAAACATCCTATTTGGAAAGCTGCTGAATGGAATGCAGTGCCAAATTTCTTATGCATGTCTATGTCAAAATTGCTGAACACCTCAGTTGTCTCACAGCAACAGAACCTAACACTATTTTGTGCTTTCAGAGATTGCAGAAATAGGATGAAATTTGAGTATGGAAATCTATGCACAGGCCCGCGCACACACATATTCCTTACTGAATACTGATACGAAGAAAAACTTTTCTTTGCCTTAGAATGGAATATCCAAGGAAATTATAAGTTATACAACAGGCAATTGCTCGAGTCAGCTGCCTTTCTTCTTAATAATCAATCAGAAACTATTAAAGTTCTTAGCAATAGCAGTTGTGCAACCAGATATGCAATTCCCTTAATGATGCCGCTTAATTATCTGCATTAATTGATAATTAACTTTGGACCCAAAAACTCAAATGTCGTCTTCTTGTTTTCGTGGACCTATTATAATATATCTATTCCTCCTCGTGCATGTCCATGTCATGTCTTTTAAATCTCTTTAAAGCCGTCAAAGTAATATTATCCAAGACAAAAAGTAAATTGAAACTGTAAGTGTGAAAGCAAGATTGTTAATGCGGGTAGCATAGGTCTGCTGAGCATATTAGGAATCATTGAAGGTTGACGCTGCAGGAGATTTTGGTTGGCAGGTAGTCTTAGGTCTCATGTCTATCTGATACATCCCGGAATATTTTCTCCTCCCCTCGTGAAGTCTCTTTGCCAATTATAGAGCTGATTGCTTGCAGAGGTTAGAAATGGAGGACAGTAGCTCGCTAAAACAACAATTTTTCAGTATGGTATACTGGTTAATAGTATTTCTGAGGTTGAATTATTATTACTCACTATTCACTTGCATGAAATGAATGATTAAAACAATTAAATAGAGATATATGAATGAATATGTACCTGACAAGTGACAAAGAACTGTATAGAAAAACCTATCACCTGCATGGTGTTAGGCAGTGCTTACAACTCCAGCTCCTTCTTCCACGACACCGATAACTTGAGGCAACAAGAAATTTTTCTTTAACTCACTGATCATGGTTATGGTCACTTCCAGAGTATCATTCTCCAAAGAATATTTTATATCCATTACGGGTTCAGAATACAGGCCACCATTCATTTAATAGTTCCTTTTCTTTCCCTCATTTTCTCAATCTTTTCCTGAAACTGCTACGTATAAACGGTTGCTTGTTCCAGCAACGTAGAAATGGACAACTCTCATGAAGAATCTATACATAAATTAATTAAGTAGTTTTGTAATTTAATTAAGAGCAAAAAAGTTTTGATATGCATAAAAAATTTTGAATGTATTTTTTTATCTCATTAATCAAATGATCCGACAATATTAGTGATATGATATAATTGTTTTACCTAAAATTCTTTTATAAGATTTCAGATCAAAAATTCAATTATTTTCCCTAAGACTCTCTTGTAGGATAGCGCTGGTGAAAAATCCAATGTTTGTGGGACATGTGTGCTTGTCGGCATTGAGGAGGAAAGGACATAATTGGGAGGAGACCAATGCCTTTTTGCAAGACAAAATTCAAGCCGACCTAAATGATTTTGTATGAAGTCTACAAATGAACGTGAACCGCTTGCTTCCAAACGCTGATATTATATGTCATGACAACGTGAAAACCCAAAAGTCATTAAAACCGCGTGCTTGATAGAAATTTGAATATGCAAAACTTGAATCCTTAAGACGTTGTCGCCAACCGAACATGCTGCTGTCCGGTCCTCCCAGCTCAGCCGCAAATCTGACTTGACCAAATCATGCTGTGCACCGCAATGACTCATTTGCCTTGTGCTGATATTTTATATTAACGACAGGCTTACAGCTGCATTGCTACTGTTTCCTATCACTGTATTTCACTATTTTTCACCATAATTTACTGACTTGTCGTCGACGCAATTTATTAGACAGTTGATGTGTTTCTACAAACTAGACTAGACATTGGCACAGCATTCACCAGCTTTCAAAATAGGATGTTTCCTAAGCAGTCAAAGGATTTGATTCAAACCCAGTTCGGTAGTTATGAACATTTTATCATGTGTTAATGTTCCCCTCGCATTTCACGTTTTCTTCGTTCAATTAAGAGTTCAATCAAATCAAGTAAGGAAAATCCTTTTCTATGTAATCATATGATAATAATAATAATAATAATAATAATAGTAGAACACAAGTACATTGTTTTCAATTGTCCGTGCTTTTTTATGTAAAAAAGTACGTCTTAAATTTTATTAAATTTTTATATATTAAATAAATTTTTAAAATAAATTTTATATTAATTCTAATGTTAAATTATAAAATATTAAAATTCTAATTAGTCGATTATATCATATATTTTTTATGTCGAGAAAAAATAAGTAATTTTTAATTAATTAAAAGTAAATTTATTAAAAATAATTTTTTTTTGAATTTTTTGATAATTAGTAAATGCATATTCCATGTGGAGGAGAAGGAGGCGAAACTTGTGGGAATTAGGGCTGCCTCTACTTAAAATCAAAAAGACCTAGTATTACAGTTTTAACAGTGATAATTTTGACCCATGTGCATAAAAATGGAGAATTTGACCCCGTTTGCTCTTCACATGATGTGACATTGAGACTTAATTGTGGCCGACTGAAATTAAGTAACCGTGATGAAATTAAGGTTCAGTAATTTAATGGGAAGGGAAATATCTATGAGAGGAAGACAGCAGCTAGCTTGGAGTTTTGATTGGTGCGAACGAGAGAAAGAAGCTTAGAGAAGAGATCTGTCATGTGGCTTCTACTGTTTCTCTCAATCAAATTCCGATTGATTCTTACTAAGTTGCTGTCGTGCTGCAGCTCCATAGTTTGTTCTTCCTTCTGGTCTTCCATTTCCTCGATCGTGCAAGGAAATTTAGGAAGTTTACGACACCAACACAGCAAAATGGCACTCTGTAATCCATGCAAAGGAAAATCCATCTTTATATTTAAGACAGCAAAATGGCACTCTGTAATCCATGCAAAGGAAAATCCATCTTTGTATTTAAGACGATACAATCAAGGGAAAGCTAAATACGATCTTTGCATAAATGGATGCCGTGAAACTGAGACAAAGACCCAGAGCCCTTCTTCCAAGGATTAAAAAAAAAGTGAAGCTACTAGGACTGCGAATTATTTACGAAACAATTTCAGATTGGTCCCTGAAGGTTTAAGAAATAGCTCTTTGTTTTATAAAGTTTTCACATTAATCAAAACAATGTCACTACTATTTTTTATATTATTCGTTGAAATCCCTATATTTTCAGATAATTTCACTCTGGTCTTTTGGCAGTGTTTTATTAATCAAAAATTATCATGTTCCTCCCTTGCTAACAAGTTGGGCCTGAAATAAACTGATAGTTAGGGATGGCATTGGCTCAAGGATAGGTCAGAAATGGCCATTTCCATATTTTTCTCTGTTTTTAAAATGGTACCCTTGTTTTTGGCTTGTTTTTATTTTTTAAAAAAATTCATCCTCGCCCTGTTTTCCCTGTTTTTGTTTTAAAGGCGGGATTTTTGCCTCGTTTATTAATATTAAATAATAATAATATATATAAAATTAAATAAATAATAAATGAATGTGTGTAAATAAATTATAATTTATATATAAATATTAACAAATTAACGTATCAATAAATTATAATATTAATTTTTAATAAAGATAATAAAAAATTAAATTAAATAAAATCTTTAGAATGTTATTAAATTTTATGTTAATTTTAATAAAAAAATATTAATTTTTTTTATTATTTTTGTAAAAAAAAATATTTTGATTAATAGATAAAAAAATAAAATTGTCCCGTTTAATAATATTTTGATTATCTTTAAAAATAGAGATAAAAATATTTTAATTAATAGATAAATATTTTAAAAATAAAAATATATTTTTATTATTGCCCCGTTTTTAATTTTAGGAATAAAATCGTCTCTAATTTTTACCTCGAATGAGATGGGCCCCCGCGAACTCTCGTCCCAGTAGAAAGTTTTGCCAGCCCTACTGATGGGTGGGAGAGCGGAGAGCCCAACCCAAATACCACAACCTTTATAGGCTGTGCAAAACAAATACGATGCCGTCTTGTTGTGTCCTTTAATGTCTTTCCCATGTACGTACTCCCGTTTATAATTCAAAATCATTATGACAAGACGCACCAACGCATGACCGTTGCCGCAACGTTCCAAAAATCTAAATTTTTAAAAAAAATGTTGGCCACTTTAGCGCCTACTTACCGTTGCCTACAGCCATTCAGTACAGGAACTAAACAAATATCCCTCTCTCTTTCAATCTTTGCTCTTCCGCGATCACTCCAAGAAATCAAGAAGTGAAAATCTAGTCGTCCTTGAGGTGAATTTCTTGCCTTTTCTTTTGTGGGTTTCTTACAAATTTATGCTTGTTAGGAGCAGAATCATCCCCATTTGAGTTACAGTTTGATCGTTGTTTTTGGTAATTCTTTGATTCTTGAAAAGCTATGGCGACACTAGCACCTGGAATTCTATTAAAGCTGCTAAATGGAATGAATACTGGGGTCAAGGCCACGAGCGAACATCGGAGTTCACTTCTTCAAGTAACTGATATCGTCCCAGTTGATCTTGATGAGAAGAATCTCTGGCCTACACAAGGATTCTTTATTAAAGTCTCCGATTCTTCACATTCTATATACGTCAGTCTTCCTTCTGAACAAGATGATTTTGTTCTCAGCAACAAAATGCAGCTGGGCCAATTCATTTACGTTGATAGACTAGAGCCAGGATCTCCTGTTCCGGTTGTTAAAGGTGCAAAGCCCCTCCCCGGGAGGCATCCACTTGTGGGCACCCCAGAACCATTAATGGGTCTAAGAGAAAAAGGAGAGAAAAGTGAGCAAAAAGCCAATTCAAAGGTTTCAGGTCATAGAAGAGGTTCTTGGGGACAAAATGGGTGCGACGGGGTCTCCTCTCCTTTGGTTTTGAAGCCTGTTCCTTTGGATTTTGACCCGTGTACACCGGTGAAAGAGCGGCCTAGTTCTGTCAGAGCTATGTCACCAATGATCAGAGCAAAATCTATGAAGGATGGCAATATGAATGCTGGCGTTAGGGGTTCTTTTGGCGGGGGGCTTTTGGCTAAAATGGTAGATACAAAGGGAGAAAGCCCTGCATTGCTAAGGAAAAGCTGTATTGCACCTTCTGTTGCAAAGTTTCCGAGGAGCAAAAGTGTCTGTGAACGAGAGCCCAGAATCCCAATTAGTCCCTTCAAGTCAGCTGTAGGTACATTTTTCCACTTTTTATGTTTAAATTTACATATAACCTTGTTTTTAATGATCAACTCTGTTTCTCAATGTATTGTTGCAGCTGTTTTTGTTGAAAATTTTAAACTTGAAACGGTGCTTCTAGTAGATTAAATAATTTCATATAAACTGCAGATTTCGATGCTCTTTAATTTTGCTGAGGATAATTTATTGTTGTAGGATAAGAAAAGTTCGACCCCACCCCCAAATATAAGGAATGGAAGAACCATAGCTTCTCTGAATAGGAGTGAAGATTCAGAAAACTCAAGCTCGAGGGCAACTCCACAATCAAATTTTCAATCTGGTAATTTAGCCGCGGATAACAGTACCAGTTTGCCTATGAATTTACCAGGAAGGCTCAGTATACTAGGCAAGGTGAATTCAAGATTCCTACCACATACCTTATATATTTTGACCAAAGCGTGACCGTTTCTTTAGCCGATTATATTCTTTATCTGATATTATGCTTGAACAGGAAGCTGTGCAGCAGCGAGAAACAGCTCAGAAGATTGCCCTTCAAGCACTAAGAGATGCTTCAGCAACTGACACCTTAGTTCGCTCTCTCAAGTATTTAATTTATCCTTAATTTTCTATTTGCAGTGAAATTTGGAAACTTGAGAATTGCTAAGACCAATGATATGTCATCTTTGTAGATTGTTTTCCAACTTGAGCAAATCAGCAAGAGCAGATGCTCCAGCTGCCTGCTTTGAGAAGTTTTTGGAATTCTATCAGCAGATTGTACAAGCTGTAACAGATATGCTGTCCATTCAAGCGGCTACAGAAATGACTCAGAACGTGAAAGCTGAACAGAAAGATAGAAAGCCTGAAGAAGAAGAAGAGACACCAATCTTACACGAAATTGCACACAACTCACTAGACCAATTCCGGGAGTCAGAACTGAATTCATCAAAAAGACGATCTGCACTGTACAAATCAGTTGCGGTATTTCCTGGAAGAGTAGAACAGAAAACAAACTTTGAAAAACTCCTGAGATCAAACACTCACGTGAAGACAAATTCGGAGAGAAAAGGACTATCCACCCCACTAGGAAAACTTAGCCTTGAAGCAATTGCCGAGAATGATGAAAACAAGAAACCAGTAGTATCTTGCAACTTAAGCAACACAATCAAATTGGGTAAGCAGATTGAAACTGAAGCAGGATATTGGTTTATGGAGTTCCTAGAGAAAGCTTTGGAAACGGGTATGAAGAAATCGAAAGGCACAGGAGATGAAGATGTTAAAAAAGTTCCTCAGTCTCTCATACTCAAAGTGATTAACTGGGTGGAGGTAGAACAGTGTGACAATAGCAAGAGGCAGGTTCATCCCAAAGCTGGACAGATTGCCAGGAAGCTCAGAATTAAGATGAAGAACCCCTGAACTGGGCACAGAAATGGATTTTGAGAAAGTGCTTTTATAACATTTGTAAGGTCTTTCTGGCTTGGTTTCTTCTTCTTCTTCAACGATCACTTTGTACCTCAATATTAGCGTGTAATGTGTTAGATTGTATCCGATTAATGGAATTTCATCTTTACAAATATATTTGACTGTAAACTCATATTCCATACAAGTCAAAATGCATACAATCTAAAATCAACTAATTTATTAAAAAAATTAAAATAGCTATGGAGGATAAACAAGAGTGCTAAGAAAAACGCGGTGGATGTCCAAGAGGAAAAATTTGATCCTTTGTTCGGGTATGCATCCATCCAGCAGTCAAGCCATATCCAAGAAGCCTAGAAAGCTGTCGTATGCTCCTAAACGCATCGTTTTAGTAAAACTCTTCTGCACTACTCAAATCTACAAAACCCTAGCATTTACTCTCTCTCCCCCCCTCCCTCTATCGCGCTCTCGTTATGCAGAAGACGACATTTTTGCTTCTAGTGTAGTGTCTCTGTAGCCGCCTGGGTCAGGGTTGAAAACGTTTTAATTAGTTTTCCGAAATCTGCAAAACGTTTTTAGATTTGCCAAGTTTTGTGTATTTCGGAGATGTTCGTTTCATCATTAGGATTTGGTATAAGGATTGTAATGACCCTACTAACGTAGCCCAGCCCAGCTCAACTTATGATAGTTTCAAGTTGAGGTCAAGTTGAGGCCCAAATACCCATCTTAGTAAATCTCTTCTGCACTTCTAAATTTATACTACATGAATAAATGAGAGAGAAGGCGGGACGATTTCTGGTTTTTGGCTTCGGAGAAAAGAAAGAGAGAAAGAAGAGAGAGGAAGAACGGGGAAGAAGAAAACCTACGGAAAAGTGAAAGAAGACGGAGGAAGAAACCCACCAAGGTGTTTAGATTCGGGTTTTGGATTTGGAACCACTGTGAGTTTTTCCAATTTCAAAATTTTTGCGCCTTTGGCAGCATTTGATTTTGGTATCTTATCAAATTTATTGAAGGAAGTTTTGGTGGGGGGGTGGTGTGGGGAGAGAGATGTGGTGCGCGCGGGGGTGTGTGTGGGGGGTTTTGCTTATTTTATTCAACCATTTATTGTTATATTGTTAAGACCGTCTTTGCATTCTTTTTGCTATCGATGTCACTTGTTGGCTATTAAAGGGTTGAGTTGTAGAGAAAATTGGTAGTAAAGGTGTTGGATGTAGAGTCAGGTAATTCATATTGTTGTTATTTTCTTTTAGAAGGTGATTCTAAAGAGGAAGTATAATGGGTGGAAGGTTGGAGTTGCCAATTGCTTGATCGAGGTAGTTAAGTTTATGTTCATTTGGGTGATTTTGGTGTTTTAAACTGAAAAGCAGGGTTTTATATTTTTAGTGTTTCTAATTTATTGTTAAAATGACTCGCATGAAATGTTAGAATTTAACACCTGCTGGTTTCTTTTAATTCTATCATAAAATTGATTTCATTTGATGTTTTATAAATTGCAATCTATTTGAAATAACTATATGAATCAGGACATGTTTTCACTTCCGAAGCATACAATTTATTTGAATTGTTGTTGATGCTATTATGCTTGTTTTTTGTCTTGTTGCATTTATTTGACTAGATTAAAACAAAAAAGAGAAGAAGATTTGAGGCTGATTATGGATGATAAAATACTGATCGGTTGATTAAGGCTTTGTTTGGATTGTACTGGTTCCACTTAACTTTGAAAGCAAAGCTAACAATGTGTTTGGAGGCATCAATTTTTAGTGAAACCCCATCAACTTTTAAATTAATAGTTGACATCTAGTACTTGCATTTCACACATCTATACCAAGTGAAGCTTAAATTCTTTTCTAACTCTATCTATCACATGCCTAGGTTTTTTGAGGGTTACTAATAGCTTATGTTTTCATAGATGGGCACAGAGTTGTGTAATTATTAGCATTTGAAATAGGATTCCTTCGTATTTGAGTTTCATTTTCCATCTCTAATTAATTTTCAAAACTGGATAATTATCTCAGTTTGTGTATGGTGCCTATGTATAATTTTACTTGGTCTTAGGTTTGAGAGAATTGGTAGCAAAATGTTATTATCTCCAAATTATTTTACACTCATGGATCTTTGGTCTGGAATACATGCAGGTATATAAATGGCAGCTTTGGTTATTAGTTCATCCCTCTGCAATCCCTAGCATCCACACTTCTACATAACACCCATCTGTTTTGAATTTCACATTGGACTGTTCGTATCTAGTCGCTCTGTCTCTCTCTTGTAAAAACTTTTCATGGATCTTCTCCAGAACTATGCAGATGAAAAAGAAGATGAGCTAGATGAAACAGAAGACCAAAATGACCAAAACACTGGTTCCTTGGCACCAACATCACCAGATTCATCACCACCCCGCCTCCTCCCATCCAAATCCTCTGCACCTAAAGTTGATGAGACTACACTAGCTCTAACAGCAGCTCAAGCCCGTCTAACCCAATCCCGGCCCATTGATCCCACCCAACATGTTGTCACCTACAACCCCACTTATGAACAGCTGTGGGCCCCTATATATGGTCCAGCCCATCCTTATGCCAAGGATGGCATTGCTCAAGGCATGCGCAATCACAAACTAGGTTTTGTAGAGGATGCCTCCATTGATTCCTTTGTTTTTGATGAACAATACAACACTTTCCACAAGTATGGCTATGCTGCAGACCCCTCTGGAAACAATTACATTGGTGATTTTGATGCTTTGCAGAAAAATGATGGTGTGTCAGTGTATAACATCCCACAACATGAGCAAAAGAAGAGAAAGTTGGAGAAAAAAGAAACCAAGAAGGATGATGATATGAGTGTTAATTTGGATCCTGCAGAGGTTAACAATCCTGCCACTGCCTCTTGGCTGATGAATAACCGGAAGAGCCCGTGGGCAGGTAAGAAGGAAGGAATACAAACAGAGTTGACTGAAGAGCAAAAGAAGTATGCAGAGGAGTATGCGAAGAAGAAAGAAGAGAAAGGTAATGCAGGTGGTGAGAAAGGTGAACATGTGGAGGATAAGAGTACATTTCATGGCAAAGAAGAGAGAGATTATCAGGGCAGGTCTTGGATTGTGCCTCCAAAAGATGCTAAAGCAGCTAATGATCATTGTTATATACCAAAGAGGTTGGTGCACACTTGGAGTGGGCACACAAAAGGTGTTTCAGCAATTCGATTCTTCCCAAAATATGGGCATTTGATTCTCTCAGTAGGAATGGATACTAAGGTGAAGATTTGGGATGTGTTCAATTCAGGCAAGTGTATGAGGACTTACATGGGTCATTCAAAGGCGGTTCGTGACATTTCATTTTGTAATGATGGGACTAAATTTTTGACTGCCAGCTTTGACAAGAACATTAAGTACTGGGATACGGAAACTGGGCAAGTTATAACGACTTTCTCGACTGGGAAGATTCCATATGTAACTAAGCTTAATCCGGATGAAGATAAGCAAAACATTTTGTTGGCAGGTATGAGTGATAAGAAGATTGTTCAGTGGGATATGAACACAAAAGAAATTACTCAAGAGTACGACCAACACTTGGGGGCAGTGAATACAATTACATTTGTGGACAATAACAGGAGATTTGTTACTTCAAGTGATGACAAGTCTCTTCGTGTATGGGAATTTGGGATTCCAGTGGTTATAAAGTATATTAGTGAGCCTCACATGCACTCTATGCCTTCAATGTCACTTCACCCAAACACCAATTGGCTTGCTGCACAGAGCTTGGACAATCAGATTCTTATTTATAGTACAAGGGAGAGATTCCAGCTTAATAAGAAAAAGAGGTTTGCTGGGCACATTGTGGCTGGATATGCTTGCCAAGTCAATTTCTCACCGGATGGACGGTTTGTCATGTCGGGTGATGGTGAGGGTAAGAGCTGGTTTTGGGACTGGAAGAGCTGCAAAGTTTTCAGGACCCTCAAATGTCATGAGGGGGTTTGCATTGGGTGTGAGTGGCATCCACTGGAACAAAGTAAAGTTGCAACATGTGGATGGGATGGCTTGATTAAGTATTGGTAAGTAGTTTCTCAACAGGTGTTATGTTCTCAAAAATATTTCTGCATTTAATGACCTTGTGTTTGTGCCGACCTTTCCTTTTTTATGATCTTCTTTCCTTTTTAATGATCTTCTTGTGTTTGTGCTGACATTACTTAGTTGACTATATAATGTTAACTTGTGCTTTAAACTCTATTGCTTGAATTTCACGTGGGGTGTAAATCGTTATGCATATGGATTGTTTCCGTACTTTTTTTCTTTTAGCCTGTGGGTGGAACTAGACTGTTTTAGTTTTCATGGCACACCTTTTTATCTCATGAAAATTTAAGCGTTCCAATTACATTTGCTTCACATTTTACTTTGTTGATGTTTATTGATAGCATTTGCAATCCGTCCATTTACAATGATGAAGTTCTGCATTAGATTATATGGAGAGCACAGTGGACAATTTATGTGCATGAAATGCAGTCCTGGGAAAAGTTGCAATTTTAACTACAGAAAGATAGACACTTCTGTTCAGATGTCGACTCTATCTCGATCTGTGTGGAATCTCATTACATGGGCTTATATATCATGCCTATCTATGTCATCAAGACTTGACTATTGCAATATCTGGCTTGCAGGGACTAGTTTTTTCATTAGCTCCAGATGTCAAAGTGCAGATATCATGAACGAGGCCGGTGAGACATAACCTAGCGGGAGGACTACAGGAGACAAGTCATGGGTTTCTGTTGAAAACTAAATGTGCCTGTTGATGAGAATCCAGAAATGTACAACATCTTTGAGTATCGATCCTGGCCAAATTATTCAACTTGAAGCAAGTTGATTCAGATTTTGTTGAGAGTTATATAACAGAGTAGTTGAAAATTCACTTTGTATTGTTTTCTCTTGTTGGCTTTTGTAGATTACACCTTTGTTAACTTATTATGATTAGTCTCATAAGCCATTCTGCGGTGGTTAATGCTTAAGAATCACTTGTAATTTTAGCGAAAAATACACATGGCATTGTGGCCCTAAGATAATTTGAAAGAAAGAAAAACCCTTGAGGTACACCAGTTTCTGATCACCATTATTGCAATCATGCGATAGATTGGTATGCCAGTGACTCGTAAAAAAAATTGGTGAAGCTACTGCGGTCAAGGCTCATTCTTCCTTTATTTGGCAGCATATCGGAAATTGAAAGTGAAGAACAGTTCTGGAACTATCCAATTATCCATAAGGTCCCTAACTCCGGCTAAGATGTTCAAATGATTAAGAAAATCGGAGAATGTGACATTTTACTACAAAGGGAGTCTTGCCTGCCTCTCGGTCGAGACGAGAGCCCTCGCAAACATGGAGATAGCTGTGCGTAGATGAGGCGTGTGCTGGCGGGAGCTAACTCTGCGCTTCCGATGAAATCATTCGTCGGTCTTTTCTTCCTCCGAAACGACATGTATAATTAGATATAGCCATCATCCTTCAACCTTCCTCCAACTACTCTCCTCTCCATTTTATCTCTAACTCGTCCGTCGCCTTTTGCTTGTTCGCCTCCAAATCCTGTCGTTGCTATCGACGACTGTTCCTCCGATGCAGGCGAGTATACATGCTATGTTTAAATTTACGTTTAGTGTGTATGTATGAGGGATGGAAGTAATTGTTGGTCCTTGTAGGAGGTGGTGATGACAGAAATGTTTCTTCGAAGAAGGGTTCAAAGTTTCTTCTCAAGGGAATGAGATACATTGAACTTGAGGTATTTATCTAGGATTTGCATTTTTGTTTCTGTATTTTCGAACTTTATGAGCTCATTTTTTTTATTAACATGTTCTGTTAATGATAACTTGCTATTTAGATAATGTGTGATTGATTAAATAACACCGGCTGATGATCTAGGTTTTCATATGTTAGTTTTGTGAATGAGATCTGTAGGTATACGTTATAGTTGGGGAAGTGTGCTTTGACAGAAGTGGGTTCGATCACATGGTTCAGAGCAGGTCAGGCTTTGATGCTGTGGAAGCGCCTGTATGGGAACAACATCTGGGAATGTTCAATTAGAAGTACTACACAAAGTCGTATCCTAGTGATTTTGCGTATGGTTTTTTTCCTTTTCTTATAAATGACCGATGAGTTATAAAAGTTATATATTTTGTAGGTTTGAACAAAGATTTCAAGAAAATGTTGAGTGAACATGCTGAATTCAAGGCATTGTCCTTGAAAGATGTTCTAACCGCATCTTATGGAACTAGGAAGGTAGAAATAATCTTCTTCAACCACTCTGTATTAATAGTTACAATCTTTAGCTATTGTCTTGTACACTAGATCGTAAAATTCTATATGAATTAAAGACTTGCATCTAGTTGAGAACATTCTCATTGATTTTCAAACTTGCAGGAGGTTTCAGATTTTTTTTATGCTGGATGATGGACTGGTGATAGAAACTGTTGTCATTCCATGTGATAGGGGCAGGCAACTGTTTGTGTTTCTAGTTTGGTGGGATGTGCCATGCATTGTCAGTCCTGCTGCACTGGCAGGCAAGTTTTAACTTTCCTTGTTTGAGCTTCATGTCCTTTATCATTCCTTGGTTGTTTGCTTATGTATGGTTCATTCCATATTTTACAAGATGGGTCTCTACAGACATCTGACTGCAGCCGAGATAGTAGAGCAGGCTGTATTTGCAGGGGTCTACTCTCAAGTGAAGTTGGTTCCATTCCAAATGTTGTATTTATGGTAGGTGCAGATTTAAGACAAGGTAGTGGGAACATAATTAGTGGTGGCTATTTTGTATAGTAACCAAGAGTTTTCCATCAGTTGCCCTACTAATATTATTAATCTGGTTTTGCATTTTGCTGTTCTGAAATAATTTTGAGCACCAGTGGTAGAGTTATTCTAGTCTGTCTACTCTAAACATGGAGCTTTCAGATTATCTGTTATAATATGAGTTAAGCAAAATAAGGTTTTTAGTAATTTGTTATTCCTAATTACTTTGTCCCAACAATATTCTTGTAGGGAATGGGAGAGCAAGTTCACAATGTTGAAAATGTCATTAAAGCGGCCAACATTATGGTGCATGAGCAGGGCCTTCACTTCAATCCTCACTAGGTCACTGTTTCTACAAGTGGGCCTGTTCCCCAGCTGAAGCATTTTCCCCATGTATGCAATTGTGCCTCAGCTGTTAGTTTGAATGCTACAACTGATGAGGTAGTTTCCTTCTAGCTTTTTGATTGACTCCAGGTGCTGATGCAAGAGAGAGAGGATTAATCTCCTTGGAAACCATGCAGTTCAGAAACTGGATCATGCGAATTAACCAGAAATATAAACTAGGCTTGCTTCTGGAGATGCTTTGATATGAACTTTGCTTCAAACATAATTAAAAAGTTCTTTTTGAACATGTAATGCTTTCCGGAGTTAATGACAGGTTAGATTAAACTAGTTTCCTTTTGCATATTGATATTAGAATTAGTTTGCTGGTTGTCTGCATGTTAAAATTGCTGCAAGCTTGACTTTGATGTAGTCTGTTATTTAGTTTAACGAGATCCTGTCTCTTTATTTATTTAAAACATTAGTCACTGAGTTGGTGTCTATTTCTATTTGCAGCTTTGACGATGCAGAGAGGTTTATTGGTCTTGTTCAGGGCATTCCTTGCAAGACCAATCTCATTTCATTCAATCCTCATGGTGGATCATAGTTAAAACCAACCAGTGAAGAGAAAATGATTGAGTTTCGAAATATTTTAGCTGTGGTAGGGTGCACCATTTTCTTGCGACTAAGTAGAGGTGACGATAATAAGGCTGCCCGTGGTCAGCTCGGCAAGCCCGGTGAAATACAAGCCCCCCCTTACTCCATGTTCCAGAGCAATTCCAGATGGCTGTAAGTGCATAACTCCGCTTGTTACTCCAGATGGATTATTCAATGCCACCAGCTGATTCTTACAACTGGTCAAACACGAAACACAAGCATTTTTATATGATGACCATCTGACAAGTCCAAGTTTGTTTGAAGAGCATTACGAATGTGTATGATGTTTTTAAAGTTTAATACAAGTAGCTCTCTAGTTGGACTTCATAAATTTATAATTCTTAGCTCCAATGAGGACAGGTTTTGTGTAATACCATCCTTGATGTAGATTGCGTGACCAAATACGTTTCCTTAATTTTGAGAACTCTGTTTTTATGCAAGGATCAGCTTTGACATGCTTATACCTGCGGAAATTCCCAACACCCAGAAGAGCTGACAGATTATTAATCGGCTGGCTTCAGGCAATTTGAGCAGTGGGTGAGTTCTCATGGACACCTCGGTCGCTGCAAAGAAACTCCCCTTTGATAAGTCGTTTCATCTTTTATGAAATCTGCTTTCTTTGTGACAAATCGGATTTTGCTCTGTTTTATTTATTATTTTATATAAAATTTATAATTTATATTAAAACATAATTTTAAATGGTATAATTAATAATAAATAATTTTAATTATATTTTAATTTATATTATAAAATATAAAATTATCATATTTACTTAATTAAAATATAAAAATTAAAAAAATAATAATAATAAGAGACGATGATCCAAAATAAAGACCCATGCTCAACGTGCATCACATGTGCTCGGCATAAGCGACGTGCTTTTTGGGCGAAACGACAAGAACAAATATTTCTAATCTACTGTTAGTACCTCACGCCTGTCTCTTTCCCGTGTATTTGGAGAAGAGAGAAGCTGACTTGACACTGCATACGACAGATCTGTGGCTGTCAGTCGTGGATCAAAAGCCATCCATACTCTTCTCTTCTGCCTTGCCGTTTTCTCAACACCGTTATATCCGTTCGTATTACATGACTCTTGTTCCCTTCAGATTGCGCGAACTTTTACCACAGCGAAAAGTTTCGTCCCTGATTGGTTCGTGCATTTCACGCGCATGAGCTAGCGCGTGTTCTTGTCAAATCACTTTTTTGGCGGCATCGCTTCACCACTACGTCTCCGGTCTTTCAATTTCCTAGCTTACAGTTTGAATTTGCTCAACTTCTTTTATTTTTCCTTCTCAAAGTTTTATTTTCTCTGTTTCTCAGTCTCTGTGTTTTCAGAGTTTTGGCCAGCTGACAATGGGAGCTTCTTCGAACGATGAGAAGTTGAGCATTTACTCTTCTCGTGACCGCCGATACTGGAAGTACGTTCACGATAACGTCCACGGCGACATTTTTCTGGACCCGGTATTTGCTCCTCTCATACATTTCAGTTTTCGTTCTTTTTTTTTTTTTTCAACGTTGTTTTTTGAATTATTTGCAAATTTGATTCTGAAATCTTTTCGTATGTCTTTGCGGTTTGGTTTGTTTACTTGAGTGACATAAACAAGTTATTGATTAAATTCTGTATAATTCGTTTTAGAATTTAAATAATTGTTTCTGAGCTTATTTGAGTTTGAATTTGAATTAAGCGGAATGGATTTGAATTTGATTTTATTTTTGAAGTTTGCTTTATCGTTGTGAATATGCACGGTTTGTCTTTAATTTATTAGGATGAAGAAAACTTTAAAAACGAAGTATTGGGAAAACAGAGCAACATACAGATATAATTTATCTGGTAAACACGCTTTCATCGGTTGTCACATGGAATGAAAATCCTGAATATTTCATAATCGTCTCCAATCAGTCCTCAAGTTACCGGTTTACTTGTTTGTTTCCTGTAAAGAGCTGAATTGTTACAATGTCTTCTACTTACTGAGAGATCTGGACCTCTCTTATTGCATTCAATAATGGTATAATTAGGTTACGATTTGCTTGGAGATGTGAACAAAATAACTACACAATTGAATTTAACTGGTATTTTTCTGTGATTGCAGCTGTCTTTGAAATTCATTGACACTGAACAGTTTCAGAGGCAAGTTTGATGGATTTGATGTATCTGAAAGGATTTTTATAATTATTTTTCTATTGAGTAATTAAACTTTCCTCTGATGATTTGTTACATATTGCAGACTTCGTGATCTAAAGCAGCTTGGTGAGTGATGGCCTCTTTGTATTTTAATAAATATATTTAGACTTGGTAATCATAGAAAAATTCTGATGCAATTATTATAAAACTGTGATGTATTGCCAAACTAAGAGAACTGGTCAAAAGTTTTATTGGTTGTGGATGATTATGTGGTAGAGTGTGTGAAGGCAGTGTTATCCAAAGCTCTAGTGTAATTCTGCAATTTTTAGTTATTACTTCTAGCCATAGAAGATAAGTACTACAAGAACAAAAAATTATGCTAAATACGATATTTCATGAATATATTATGTTATCCTAAAATTTTCCTAGAAATCTGTTAGAAGTAATTAACTTGCTGAAAAGACATTTATCAATCTAATTTGCCTTTCCTACTGACTGTTGGATTTGCTTTTCCCCTGCATTGGTGGAAGGCAGAGTAGAGAATTTTGGTTTATATTTTGTATGGCTGGTAAATTTCTGTATGATGATACACATGTTTATTTTTTTTATTACTACAATTATTACTTGTAAAATGAAGATTTTAACATCATTAGTTTAGTGGATTATTGTTTGCCATGATAGAAGTAATCATGGGTGTGCTTATTAAATACTATGCATGGATTCAGCAAACTGAAGTAATGCGCAAGTTGACCAATTATGTGAAAGGTGTTAGTGTTTTAGGGTGCTCATTGAATCGGGTGGTCCAGAAAGGGTGCTTAAATAATGCACTGTTTTATGTTACCCTCATACTTTTTATATATGACGTTTTCCTGATTCAATTTTCTTGGCTCAAAATTGCTTCTAAGCAGAAACTTTTTCTGACTTCCAGGTCTAGTACACTTGGTGTATCCAGGGGCTGTACATTCTCGGTTTGAGCATTCACTAGGGGTTTATTCTCTGGCTGGTAAAGCCGTTGATACAATTATGACTTACCAGGTAGACTGTGTCTTTACTGTCTGTTCGGGGGTATTATGATGAGAATCTTTTCTTATATGTATGCCAACCTTGTAGGGATCGGAGCTTGGTATTGACCACTCTGATATACAGATCGTGAAACTTGCTGGTAATGACTTGTGCTTGTCAGCACACATATATATATATATATATATATTGGACATATGCTTAGATCTCCCTCTCCTATTGTTTTGTTTATTTTCTACACAGGACTACTGCATGATGTTGGCC
Source organism: Khaya senegalensis (assembly GCA_032402905.1). Classification (NCBI taxonomy): domain Eukaryota; kingdom Viridiplantae; phylum Streptophyta; class Magnoliopsida; order Sapindales; family Meliaceae; genus Khaya; species Khaya senegalensis. Next base: position 6,977,781 of record CP135537.1, on the reverse strand, counting down.
ATGGGCCCTTCAGCCACCTGTTTGAGCGCGAGTTTCTTCCTCGGGTTCTTAGTGGCTCGAAATGGTGATTAACATTCTTTAATAGAATACACATTATTGTCCTGGGCAGAACACAGGACCATTGCAAGACTTATTTTACATTCCTTATCCCATCAATGGATTGGCTGATAGAGACAACTCAACATGTTAAGAGTCATTGTTTTCAAAACAATGGCGGTTCATTGATGAATAACTGATTTTATCTATTGAAGTATTTATTTGGTGATTAAGTGAGCATATGTAATTTTTCTTCTCATAACTCCATGGAAACATGTACTTATGACACAATATTCCTACTAGATTATAACTTTGCTTCGCACTTTAGTGGAGGTGACTCCATTTGAATGTTATTTAAGCATTCTTTATTTCAAATTAGAATAAATGATTACCAGTGTTCCATTTCTCCAAAGTCCTTTCTACTGTCATTATTTATTTTTGGATGTTAGAGTTGTTCTAACATGTTCTACATAAGTATTAAGTTTTTGAAAATTTTCTTTGTTATTGAAAAGTAATTTATAAAACAACACGATTTAGTTTCCTTTGAATGTTAAAACTTTCTAAGCAGATGTTGATCATCTTGTGAAAATTGATCTTTAGTTAGTGGATTTAATAAATTTAATTGTTTTCAGGTCTCATGAGGACATGTCGATGAAGATGATAGAATACATTGTTGAAGAGCACAACATTGAAATTGACTGTGAAACCCTCAAGAGAGTGAAGGTGAAGCTCTTATGCCGTCTTTTTTTATCTTTCACTTTTCTCTTTTAATAACCATGTGATCTTGAAGCACCATTTCTTGTTAGAGTTCCTCCACCACATCTCGGAATGATGAATTTTCAGTACTTTGTGTTTGCACTCATTGCTTTCACATAGGATGAATTTATTCTTTTCTTTATTGCATTGTGCCCCATCCTTCCTTGTGGATTGGCATATCATCTCCTTTTGCATCTTTTGGTTATTGACTTCTACAATACCTTGTGAACTCTTTTTATATACGTGTGGAAACTTGGGCCCTTATACATTTTGTTCTCCTCAACAGGAAATGATCATTGCTAGCCATGCATCACATAAAGTAAGTTATCTCAACGTCCATGTTTCTATTTGGCTTCTTCTCTAAATACATAAGGAAATTCTGAAGCTGGTTAATACTTGTATCTTGAAATTCATTTCCATTGGTGTCTTATTTTCATAATCGGGCATTTTTTCACTCTGTGAAAAGTAGAGCACAAAGGAAAAGCAATTTTTATATGACATTGTTGCAAATGGTCGAAATGGAATAGATGTAGACAAGTGAGTCAATTCATATCTTATCTTTTAATATATTATCTCTTGTACGATTGATCCATATGGTTTTGACAATAAAGAGTTGTTGTACGTTATTTATTTCATAGATTTGACTACCTTGTTCGTGATTCTCGAGCTTGTGGTCTAGGCTGCAATTTTCAGTTTGAAAGGTATGTATGAGTATCATCTTCAGGTGTCAGCTACAATGTTCACCCTTCAGTGTAAGTTACTTCAAAATTTTTGTGATTTTGGTAAATGTCAAGTCGGAGATAAGCTTGTTGATTTATTAATATGAACTTTATTCTTTGATTCTATTCCTTTCTTAATAAAGTAGCTGGTGATAGAATCGTGCTTTTTTGGTTCAAAATGGCAGGTTAATGGAAACTATGCGAGTTATGGGTGATGACATATGTTACCGAGCAAAGGATTGTTAGTATCAGTCGAAATTTTTTCTCTGATTGCATGGGTAGCTATTATGGTATTCAATTAATGCTTGAAATTTTGTTCAGCTCTTACTGTCCACAAGTTATTTTCCACACGTGCTGATTTGCATCGAACAGTTTATACACATGCAAAAGTAAAGGTAAATATTTTCAACTGATTTGACCCATCCGAACTTAAAATTAAGGCAGTGGAATAAATGTCCATTTTAATCTAGATTTGAATGCTAAGTTTGTTGGACTTGACCATACTTCTTTTTACAGGCAATAGAACTAATGGTTGTAGATGCACTAGTAGAAGCAAATGAGTATCTTAACATATCATCCTCAATTCAACATCCAGCTGAATTTTGGAAGGTTTAGCGTGAGATATCATCTACAAATTCTTAATATTTTCTTGTGTTCTATGCCTATAGCACTGACAGCATTCTTCCCAAAAGTGCAGCTAGATGACTCAATAATGAAAACCATTTTAGTTGATCCCCGGCAAGAACTTAAGAAAGCAAGAGATATAATCCTTCGTATTCAGAGGAGGGATCTATACCAGGTATCCTAATATTTTTATCAGAAGCTGAAGAGCTAACTTCATTTATAGTTGAACTTAACTAAATTTAGCCTGAAACATCTATAGCTTTTTAGATTCTGTTTTTATGGTGTTAAGTCAACATGATTACAGCTATTTCTCATGTTTTGTAGTACTGCAATGAGTTTTCAGTTCCAAAGGACAAGCTTGAGCACTTTAAAGACATCACTCCACAAGATATTGTTTGTTCACAGGTCCAAAATATTCTTCTTCTATTGATATAAACTTCACTCTGACAATAGACACATGGTATCTGAAAAAGTAATTTGTCAATCAGAAAGCTGGTGGTGTCACACTAAAAGAAGAAGATGTTGCTGTCAGCAATGTTAAGATTGATTTAACTTGTGGAAGGAATAATCCTCTTGAAAGGTACATGAGAAAGAGTCAAATAATCCCCTTAATCTTTGATGTATATGCTGCTGCTAATAAATTCTGATTTTGATCTCTTCTTCCCTGTGCATGTAAATTGATGTACAGTATCCTATTTTTCAAGGTACGGAGATCACTTCCTCTGTGCAACATATTTTACTCTAATGTGACAGACTGCTTATGTTGTGAATGTAATTGCTGTAATAAATGTTGCCGCCTCAACTTTGGCAAAGAATTTAGTATCAGGAGAGTTGTTTATTTTTTACTTAGAAATTAGTCGCACGATGCTGCATCCCAACAATCTTGATTTTGAATCAGACTAGAAACACAGCATCCGCCTAATCAAAACGTTAATTTGCCAAGAGTTTTCCATTTTTATCTTTTTAGGCAGAAGGGGAATTGAATAGACAAAATATCCTTTGTACTAGAGGCTGACAAAAATCTTTTAGCCAATGCCGTATAAAAAAAATATGCTATAGTTAAAGAGGATTTTATATTCCACTCACCATCTAAAACAAAAGGTTGGAGTTTGAGTTCAAACCCTTCTTGAAGCTCCACTTTTTTCTTTTTTTTCTATTTTTCAATAAACTAGTTGAGTTTTGAAGTGATGGTTTCCCTCATAGAGGACAACCTCACTTGCACAGTGGAGAATTTAACAGCTTGTTTTTGTTAGGATTATGACTGCAATGAGAAGTTCACAATCCAGGATGATAGTATCAGTAACTTGCTGCCTGCATTTAACCAAGACATGATTGTGAGGGTGTACTCCAAGAAGCCTGAATTGGTTTGTATAAAAAGGACTACAATCTCATTGTTGTTAAATCACAATCTACTTCGCATACTGATTGGAATGGATTGTATCATCCAGGTAGCAGCAGTTTCTGAAGCCTTTGTGAATTTTCAGCTGAAGTCGTTTGGTAGGGAAGCACAGGTGCATGCCACTCCTGAGAAGAAGAAACTCCGAAGATAAATGCTGCAACTGCAATTGTTCGTCTTGCTTTGCTTTCAATTTGAACATACACACAAACTCTGTTCGTGCAGAAGCATTAAATGCTAAAGATAAAACCTACAAGTGTATAAACCCGCATGTCTTACATGACCGCCTGACCCCCCGCTCTCCATTTACTATTGGATCCCCAGCATAAGTTTTCCATACTTGCCCAATGCACTGAGCCGGTGGCTCTTCGTTTCGTTCTGGGAGTACCTCCTTCCAATCTATGCACAGTGGAGTCCATAAAAATAATTTATTTCCCTCTATGGATGGGAAAACATATACCAATCACCATTGATTACATTTTTTAGACCTACTTTTGCATTGCATTTTCCTGAATCTTTCAAGAATGAAACTTGTAGAATGTTAGGGAATGAAGGGTCAAATATTAGTCTTGAATTTTGTTGAATTAAAATGTATTTTTTATTTAATTTATATTTATTAAAAACGAAACTTGCAATGTACATTATAACGCTGATTGGACTAGAAACCGTCCGTACACTATCCCCACAACCACAGCATTGCAAAACCAAGAGCGGAGCGGCTGGCAACTTCAGCTCCGGTTCGTTTTCAGGCGGCTCTATATACTTTCTTCCAACCATAAGACGACACGCGTCCTTGACCTCAAGAAAAGGGCAAGTGAAAATACCGAGAAGAAGTTCTCTCACCGGCATAGGAAGAAAAAACAAACCAAAACCCGCACCCAGTAACGTCCCCGAATCCACTGTTCCGTTTCTCTGTCACGATCATAAAGGCCGACTCCATGGCCGCATCCCCGGCAACCATAGGCCAAAATATCAAGCAACCCGAATGCGATAACCCTAGTCGTAAACTCGACGACCCAACGTCCACCACCACCCCTCTACCACCAACGCCAGAACAACGGCAACAATCCTCAATTCCAAACCCTAATACTTACCCTAACCCTAAACAAACGCCAGTTCCACCATCTCTGCCACTTGCACCTGTCCAATCTTACACTCCGTCGCCGCAGCCGATCTCGGTGCCTCCTTCGGCTCCCTTGTCGTACCGTCCAGTTCCGATCCCCACGGCGCCGTAGTTCTCTCCGGTTCAGAATTACCAAAACCCCGCAGTGCAGCCGCCTGGCGTGGGCGTTAATGGCGGTCTCGCGGTCTCGCCGCTCATGATGCCGTATCCGGTTGTTCCCGGTCAGGCTCCAAATAGGGTTCTTAGACCTTACGCTCCAATGCCGAATGGACACGGCGCTGTTCCAGCTGCTGCGCCTGGTGGGTCCTCTCTCTTCATGTATTTCTGAATTTTGTTAATGTTTAGAGGATTGAAAACGAGAATTGTTTACAAAGAGCTTTTATTTATTGTCATGTGTTGAATTTGTATAATTGATTCTTCATTCTTGCTCCCTTTTTTTTTTTCTTTTGGTGTCTGTAGTTCATGAAAAGAATTGTTTATGGTCAATATGTATAACCATTCGTTATATTTGTCTGCCTGTAAGGAGGCGTCCGGGGCAGATTTTTTCAACACGCAATGTAACATTTTGTAACATTGAACCTTAAATCTTTGCAGAATTTTATTGTTGTCCATTAGCAGCTGTCATCATTCCATATGGTCATCATGGTTTATCGTAGCACAATTTCAGTATGTTAATAGAGAACCGACCTTTCTAGTTTATATTTCATCTTTTCTCCTGCTTGATTCACAATTATTTGAGTGTGGACGAGTTCAGTCTCAAATCTAAGATAAAGGTTATGAAATGTTTAAAAGCAACTTCGCAAACTTTAAAAAACATTATTGAGCCTTTATGAAAGGGCAATTTCTAGCCTTTACTGGGGCCATATGTGGGGCCTAGTATGTTGGTGGTTCTATGTAGACCTTAATAACAAAATGTCCTTGGCCTAGAAGGGAGGGGAAACAAAGTATTAGTTGCCTTCTGTATCTAGAAATTTTGGTGCTTGGAGCAATTGTTGCTATGACAACTTGTTTGATAGTGGTTCTTTTCAGATATTTTGATTTTCTTGACTCACTGAATTGTCAACAGTTGAATGTTGATCAAGCAACAAGAGAATATCTGGAGCGCTTTGTCGAAAAGAAAACTGAGAATACACAGAAACTCAAGGAAACTCAAGATGCAGGGGCTGAGAAAAAGGATGAAAGTGTGCAAGGTGTTGAGAAGAATGAGCCTACCAAACCCCCCAATGACGTGAAGAAGGAAAATGAAACAGTAAACAAAGAAAATCGTGAACCTTCCAACTTTGGGATTGTAACTGATGAGGATAAGCAAGCTGATCAAGAGGCTTTGGAGAAGCTTACAAGCATGATTGAAGAGAGGTTAAAGGCCAATCCTCTTCCTCCACCTTCTCAAACAACTGCAGATGGTTCTGGGATTTCTAACTCAGAATTTTCAGCTAAAACAAGTGATGGGGACTCTGGTGTGGATATAATTAGAAATGGTATGTCTGTTGTTATTTCACAGTGTTGGTAACTTGTAAATAAGACTTCTGATATTGAATATTTTATCATTGTTCTAGGATTAGAGGTTGTCTTTTATTGCTGGTTCTTTTTAAATATTTACAGGTAACTTTGATTGTTGTGCTCTATAATTTTTTAGGTACAGCTGTAGATAACCTCAATGATGAGACAACTGTTGACACCAAAGCAGCGGGCGAGCATGATAGGCCTGAGACAAGCTCACCTGATAGAAGTAGAGTGTATGACAGAAGAAGCAGAGATAGAGACGGAGAGCGAGATTTGAAGAGGGAAAAGGATCAGGAAATTGATAGATATGAAAGGGAAGCAGAACTAGAACGAGTTAGGAAAGAGAGAGAGCAAAGTTGGAAGATGGAAGAGGCTGAGTGGGAGTATGAAAGATGTCTCAAGTGGGAGCATGAAAGATGTCTCAAAGATTGGGTGTATGGAGAGAGAGAGAGAGCGCAAGTGGAAGAAAGAGATTCTTATAGATAGATAGAGAGAGGAGAGAGAGAGAGAGAGAGCGCAAGCGGAAGAAAGAGATTCTTTATGATGAAGGAGATGATGATGACGATCCATGAAGAAGGTGGTGTAGGAGTGTGTTAGAGAGAGAGAGAGAGAGAGAGAGAGAGAGAGAGAGAGAGAGAGAGAGTCTTTATGACGAAGAAGATGATGATGACGATCCACGAAAAATGTGGTGTAGGAGTGTGTTACAGGAAAAGAGGAGGAAGAATATATAAGAAAAGAAGGATGATTTGGCTGACCAAGCAAAGGAAGACGAAGAAATTGCTCAGGCCAAGAAGAGGGACGAGGAGGAACAGCTGAAGCAGCAACAAAGTGATGCACTAAAGCTTTTATCTGGCCATGTACCAAACAGAAGCAAAAAATCTGTGTTAGACGAAGAATCTGCTGTTGAAAGCAAAGACAAGGCTGTGGAGCATGATTATGTTGGTGAACTTTACTTTTTAGGATTTTTGTTACTTTTTTGTTACTTGTTGAACTTTACTCTTTGCTCTCTTTCTCTGCCTCTTCCATTTGCTGTAAATGTTGTATGATTCTGTGTTGCAGCGAATGAGGGTTTACAAAAGGGTACTGCAGATGAATCATCTAATTCATTGATTGCTGCATCAGATATGCGGCAGATTGGCAATGTCCTATCAAGAAAATTGGGGTTGGGTCTCGTTGGCTAGGAAAAACAAACAGCTGTTCCTTCTGTCTTCCATGAGGAGGAGGATGATGATTGTGCTGTCAAGGAGAAAAAGATGAGGCCCCTGGTTCCCATTTATTACTCTACTGAGTAACCAGAGGCAGCCCAACCTATTGTCTCCGGAGCAAACCTGCCAAATTTGGCTGCTGCAGCTGAATTTGCCAAGTGTATTTCAAAGGTTAATTTCAAAGGAGAGAAGCCTGATGCAGAAAGAGAAAGAAGTAGATGCTCACACGAGAGGTCAAGCCATCGGGAGAAAGACCGGAGTGATGATGGTTATAATCGCGACAAAGATGAGAACAAAGAGAAGATTTTTGACCGGGACAAAGATTGGGAACATGGTTTAGATAAAATGAAGACATCAGATAACAAGAAACTTTTGGATGCAAAACAATTGATTGATATGATCCCTAAGACCAAGGAGGATTTGTTCTCATACAAGACAAATTGGGCTGTGCGTGACAAGGTAAGCAACCCTACTTATTAAGCCTGAATTCTGGTTACTTTTCTTTTTAAGTTTCTGCAGAACATTCTACTCAGGAGAGATGACTTATAGTTAATTGGTATATGGATTCTTATGGTAGGGAAATAAGTGTTTCTCTGTTCTCTTTTCTTTGCAATAATGATCTGTTGGGTTCCTATTTCTGTGGCTTTTGTCCAAGATTAGATATTTTATTGCTTTGGTGGACAAGTGGGATACATCATACTTCCATATAATGAAGATATGGCTTGAGGCATGAATTTGTGCTCGCCTAATGTTAGGGTATAATTGTGTACTGAGATTAACAGGTAACACATGTAATGCACGGTATGCTCATTCAATTTCTTCTATGACAAAAATGGATAGATGCAAAAATGCTTGAAGCTAAATAAATGAACTTTTATTAGCATAGTCATACAGAACTGTTTGTCAAATTGTGCTATATAAATAATTCTCATGTTTTACATTGGGCCTAATGTGGTATTTCTTGATTAGTGCAGCGATGTGACCATGATATGGTCTTTGAAATTTAAGGATTTCAAATAAGTTTTGTCATGTGGTTATGTTATGCATTTATGTCATGTTAAAATGCAGTGCATTTTATGTACAATATTTTCTTCTAAACTATTACTCTATTGATGTGTTACTAGCACGAGCTGCATGAGAGAATGCGGCTGTGGATTTCCAAAAAGATCAGAGTTTCTGGGAGAAGAAGAAACCACCTTCGTAGACTATATTGTATCCAGTACTCAAGAACATGTGGAGGCATCCCAAATGCTGGAGTTGCTGCAAACTATTTTAGATGGCAAAGCAGAGATGTTTGTGCTCAAGTTGTGGAGGATGCCCATCTTTGAAATCAAGAATGTAAAGACAGGTCTCGCATTGAGGTCAAAATCCTAGAGGGGTCTTGTTTTTGTTTGTTCCAGGTATAGCTGCAATGCTGACTCTTGTTATATTGTGTTCATAATCAGTATCTCCATTTTTGTAGTCATCTCACTATTATTGCTTAAGAACAGAATGTGATTGCGACAAAGTTGTTGTATCCTTCTTCGTGAATAAGTGTTGCTTCAAAATGCAATTTTTAACATCCGGAAGTGAAATTTTGTGCTGAGAATGGAGGGCACTGCTTCTATCAAAAGCATCCTTGAATGTCTGCCCCATTAGAGGCAGGAAGATTCTGCATATGTTTACGTTGTCAATGTGCTTCTGCATTGAAGACGGATGCGTAGTATCAAACAATGAAACTCTTGCCAGTTTTTAACCATATCTGTCATATGCTTGGTGGGTTACGAGATGATACGTCATCAGTTGTCCCGACGGAAAATAAATGCAAGCGTACGGGATGATTAAATCCTACTCTTGAGTCTTGCCTGCATGAGCTGTTGCTATTGGAGCCGAACTGTGTCACTTGTAAAAGATGTAGATTGAAAACAGCAACATAAACAAGCATATAAGAATTGATACAATATGTTTGTTAGATTACAACAGTGCAGCTTTATCTCCTTTCTATTCTTTCTCGCATCAACTGAATTCAATGCATGGACGCCAGTCACCCTCTCCAGAAGATGACTGCTATCCTCTTTTTAAGTTCCCGGAAGCAGGTCCCAGAGTGCAACTATACTGAAATTCGATTAACGTCATCAGTCAGCATAGATTGGTAACTGCCAATTCAATCCAACATTAGGTAGGTGGGTAAGACTACCTTTACATGCACACATACACACACACAGAGAGGCACCAGGAGGCAGCAATGTACCATTTTCAACCACCCCTCCCCAAAGCCCATCAAGAGCTGGGATACAGTAAAAGGTTAGACGGTGAATAATTCTAAACAGTAAGGCATGTTATCTACCGTGTTGCCAAGATAGATCCTACTTAGGTTAGGTTTCTCAAAGATTAGGGATGCATTCCCCAAAATTTATCACCCTAAATCTTTCCTTTTCTTCCCAGATCTACTTCTCAACTTGGATAAGTCAGTTAGATCTGAACTAGGAGTTTTTGAGACTGGCTTGCCGGGTTTTGTGTTATTCGTGGAGTCTTTACAAGGTGACATTTCTTTATCTGGCTTGCCACTATGTTCTTGAGTATCTGTAGGAGCAGACTGCTTCTCATAAACAATAGCAGCATCCAGGGTGTATATGCGAAGTGCAAGAGAGGAAAGTGTTGCAATATTGGCTGCAGCAGAGAGTGAAGACCAGTACCACCATCCATTCCGCAAATAATCAGTTTTGATCATGTCTTCAAATACAATGGTTGCTTGAACCATCTGAAAAATAAATGTGAAAATTTAACTTAATAGCTCAATTCCGTGGAACACAAAGCAGAAAAAACACATAATTAAGTAATGCAAGCCAGGTCGCTAAATTGTCACTTCCACTTTCAATTCAGAATTTTCCCCCTAATTCTTCTATAGGTTTCTTCACTCGTTGTTTGACAAAAATGACACAAAATATATATATATATATATATATATTATAATAATATGCTTCTAGATAACAAAAACAAGATGAAGTGCTATGTTACCATGCGTATATTCCAAGGAACCAAAATAACATCATTGAAAGTTACTTGTACCATATTAAATTACTCTTATTCAAAACGGACTGGTACAAAATATAATCCTACCAATTGATGTCAAACGTCACTAGTATGAAGTTTCACATAATGAGTGCAGCATTACACATCATTGAAGAGCATACCAAAAAACAATATCAGTTTGACCACTTAAAGCATTGAGAAAGCACAGAACATATTTTATTGATGTAAGAAGTTATCATTGTTAATAAATCTCATCTAAACTAAGCACATGAATTTATTGTTATTATTTTTTGAAACACTTTCTGAGTCCCATTTTCAAGACATTCTTGAATCTCAATGAGAGATTTGGGATAATATACGATGTGTCACTGTCATGTACAAATTTTGCAGCATTTGCAAAGTATATTTGATCACATTGTACAATGAAGTTCAGATTTCCAGCAAGTAGTAAAAAAGGGATAGCACTTTGCAAATTATATTGCAATTGAGAATTACATCTTGAGAGTTTCTCTGGCATTTTTTATTTTTGGCGTCTTGAAAAGGAGTGTATTGATAAATACTTAAATCATTTCAATCAAGCAGTTGACAAGGTAAAGAGTATTTATGAAGTCAAATACACAGACCTCAAATATTGACTTGGCAGATTTGACAAATGCACGCCAGGCACATCGCTTTCCCCGGCAAGCCTTTGAAGATCTCAGTGCTTCTTCTGGGACAGCAGCTTCCATATCGAGCAAGTTGATTTTGAGCTGCCTAAGAATTTGAATACCCTTTCCCACAAGAGGTCTCACAGAAAAATCACGAATAGTAGAGCAGCTACCAATCTTTGGTTTTGGACTTATAAATTTGAAAGATTGATCTCTTTTTTCATTCATTAAACCTGGGTTTAATCTTCTGCACTTTAGCAATTCCTCATCATTGTGACTAAAAGTGAGTCTCTGGATTGAGTTGCTGGAAATATCAAGTTTCAAACTGGAATTCATGTTCCCTTGTACTGAATATTGCAATTGATCTTCCACATTTGTGGACTTATCAACTTGATGAACCTCATTTTCACCCAAATCCACTAATTTCAAAGTGGGGTCATTGAGATATGGTGAAGGGCTTGGCACAAATGATGGAACACCATTTGAACCAATAAGTCCTATTTCCTGAACCAATTCCTTAATAGAGTTCTTAGTCACAAACTTGGCACTAATCTCTTCGATGTTAAATGGGCATGCCAGCTCTTTTGAAATTTCCAATGATCCATTGACAGACTCATTACCTTTACCCGCTGTTTCCATGAAGTCTCCAAGTAAAGTTTCAGCCCTCATCATCCTTGCTCCTTTTCTTGCCTCATCATCTGCCTTGCTGCTCTGAGAGGAAGTTGCACCCAAATTACACTTGCCACCATTATGCTCCTCAAATTCATACCTAGTGGAAAATGATAGGTGGCACCAGTGGCAATGGAATCTAGTAGGCCATACAGGTTCTAGGCAGTCACAATGGTACATTCTCTCCTTACAAGTCAATTCTGCATTTTGACCCTCTTTCATTGAGATTTTAGAGGCTTCTGGCCCCAAGCAAGGACCATGCTTTTTCTCCAGTGAAATCAAGGCCTTAGTCACAAGACCATTACAATTCACACTTGCTTGACTTTTTGTGCACTTTGAAGAACTAGGTAGATTTTCATCTTGAACATAATTTCCAGCTCTATTGGAGTCCTTATATCCAATCTTTTGCCATCGTAATATGGAATCAGCCAGTTCTTTATCTCTTGGGTCACCATCTGTCAACCATTTAACAAGTTCTTCAATTTCTGTATCAGACTGATAAGAAAACCACGAAGAAGCTGTTGAAATTCCATTACACTCTGTTTCAAATGGAGAAGAACATCCCAAAGTCAAATTATTAGCCAATGAGTCTCCATTCTCTTTGCTCTTCCACTCTGACATTGTATTTCCTTCAACAAGCAGCCACGAAGATGTATTTGGCCTAAAGAAGGCCCAATATAATCGTCCAGCAGAATCTCTCCCCAACAATTCCTTCCGCAGAGATACTACCAATAGTTGTGATTCTAGACAAGCAATTGCATCCTGCAAAACAGCAATCTCATTCTTAAGTAGGTTCCCTTTGAGGCCATGAGTGTGTGACTCATTCATATCATGTTGAACAATATTATGATGGCCAGGAACAATATTTTCAGGATTCATAGGCATAGCAAGTATATTCTCGGCCACATGGTTTCTACTTGTTTCTGATGTAATATGGTCTTGTGTAACCTCACAGCCAGGCTGCGTAGGACCATTTTTACAACCATTTTCTAAATCAAGCCTTCTGTTACTCCCGCCAGCACACTCTTGCACTGAGTCTTGATTTTGTGGTTGAAAAGCAGAAAGAGGCAGATCATACTGCGGACTATCAATTCTTGAGCCATCATACTTATCAGAATGTTGAAGTACTTGAAACTCATTATGAGCAGCCTTTCCAATTTGATTTCCGCTGCAACTAGGCTGTGTCATTGAAATGTTTTTTGAATAAAATCCACAAGGCTGTTTGCTAAAATCATTTTCCCTGTACAACTGCACACCATCCTCTGAAATTACCAGATCACTGGTTAAGGATGACAAATAGTTACTTCCACTAGGAGGCTGCCCCATCAATTTACCATGATGTGTATGTGGAGTGGCAACTCCTTCTATTCCACATTTTCCTGTGCCACCAAGGACACTTCCATTTGCTCTCGCCATTTTGCCAGCAAATATTTCCTCTCTGGATTTCAAGTTTCTCCATTCTAAGGACAATGACTGAAGTTTTTGCTGCAAATCAGCAGATACAGAGGCACAGTGTTCTAGGTGTTCACGAATCTTGGCAGAGTTCAGCAACTCATCACACAAAAACTTTAGCAGGAATATCCTCTGCATAAAAGGAAGAAAGAAAGAACAACAGAAAAGCAAACTCAGGTAAATTTGATGAGTCAAGACAAACTAATAGTTTCATAAATCCAAAGCCTATTTTGATTGTACTTAGGTTGTAACACTATAACCAATGGATTGAATACAAAGGATTTTGTTCCTAAACAAGAAGTGAACTTGGTTTCCTAAAACTACGACATATATCCACTATGTGTAAACATGAGACAAGAAATAATGGTTCATGGAAACAGCGCTGAGATATTTAGTTATTACTGAAAGTGAGGCATAATATTGTCGTTTTTCATATTTTAACATGAATGATTGACAAACTTAAATGTATTGTGTAGACTAAAGCCCAAAACAATTTTGAGAGTGCCATTAACATCCAAACTGTCAATAGACTGCAATCCACAAATTTTACACAGTAAGGTTATACTAAATCAATATAACACTCACAATGCAAATGGAAAAAAAAAAAAAAAAGGAATTGAATAGAACTGTTGACAAACCTCCTTTGCACTGTACTCCCAGTAGTCTCTCACTTCCATTGTGACAGCCAAATTGGACAGTGCCTCCAATATCCAATGAGTGAACTTGCCATGGTCTTTCCTTTTTTGGCTTCGGCTAGTGACCTGAGTAACTTGTGAAGTATACTGATTTTTACTAGTGCGACAAAGAGGACAATACCAGTTTCCTTCAGGAACTGTTGCAAGTGGGGGGTTTAAACAATATGTGTGATACCCAGCATCACATTTATCGCACAATAAAACATTATCATCATCTTTATCTATACCACACACTTTACAGACACCCTCATCCCAAGGAGCTTTGGGAATTTCACTTGCAGACTCAAGAATATTTTCCATCTCTTTTTTGGCATCAGAATTTAAGCTCTCCAAGTTCGGATAATCCTTAAATTTCTCGACAAGGGTGAGAACCTGCACCATTCATTGACAGTGTTAAAGCTCAAACCACATCAAATGTGTTAAGATTGATTGAAGGAAAAGGTTTGCAAAGTACATATTTTATTTGTAGGCCTTACGGTCGCAGAACTTCATGCCAAGTCAATGAGGCAGATGAAGCTGATCATGTGGGGTTTCAAAGACTAAATTGCGAGACGGAATATTTAGTTGCCAGAGGCATTTACTTAACCTAAAGATTGGTGTTCTAACAATCTACTGCCATCGACATGCAATGCAAGACTATATGGATGAGAGAAAATGAAGCCCAGGAAATTATTCTCAAGTGGTCAAAAAAGAGAATCAATCTGCTTTGTTAAATGAAGCACATAGTAAAGCCACATAGACTTCAACCCATAGTTTACCACAATAGTTGCTTATTTGGCCCCCCTTAGTAATGCAGTATTGTTAAGAGGGAGATAGGAAAATACTAGCATCAGAATGTTATTCGTAATACAAGAAACTTATATAAGGAATGGATGCTAAAAGATGAACAATATTGAGTTCACTAATGATAGTTGCATCTTAACTACAACAACAATTAAAAGAGCTCTCTCACGCGGTTTCAATTACTAGGCACCTCATCATTTTCGTCAATTTATACATCATCAAACCTAAATTGTGCCAACTGTTACATATTAAGTTAAAATATTCTACTTCCTCAAGCAGCTACTGATCAGAATATGATTGAAGATTCAACAATTAATGCTTTCCAAACATGAAAATTCTGAATTTTGAAGAAAGAAAGGTTTGCAACCCATGCAAGTGCACTCCACTCTCTCTCCCTCTTCCTCTCCCCCAATGCACACCACACACACAACCCCACCCCCCCCCCCCCCCCCCAAACCAAAAGCTATCTCTTGCAATTATTGACATTATGGACCTCCTAACAACGATTCAACTAACATCGAAGCAATAATAGAGCTTTCTTATGAGTTGCGACATTGATGGACCATTCTGGCATGACACCTAGGCATGTAACTAGTAGTAAAAATTATGAAAAGGAAGAAGAACGGTACCAACCAACCTCTTTTTCATATAGTGCTTCAAAGTTTTGAGATAATTTTTCAGCCAACTGCAATAAATCAGACTGATCGCTATATGCAGTGCGAATGTGATGCCAAACCTGCCAAAAGAAAATAATGCACAGTTGATCTTCATGCACAAGACACTATCAATAACATACTGTCTTAAGCCATCCGTAAAACTGATGAAGCAATCTATGAAGTCTGTCAAGTATCATAAGTGAAAGAGGAGAATCAAAGAATTTTAACTGTCCAAATCTCCCCCAATCACAAGTCATGTCTCACACCAAATGTCACTCAATCATAAATCATGTCCACACACCAAATATCACTCAATCATAAGTAATGTTTAGATGAATGCATGTGAACTGTACTGAAAAACCTATACAACAAATAGGGCCAAGTAGGTGAAACAAATTAGGTAACACAATGCCTACCTCCCGAACATCCTCTAGAAAAGCTTCATGCGATCCACCATAGGCCCCAAAAGCCAATCTGAGATCAATGGTTCTGAAGTCTAAGGGACGAGACACCATTGCAGGAAATCCAAGAAGTCCCTCATCATCATTATCAGAAGTATTAAGAAGTGTTCTTCCCAACAAATTACAGAATACCTTTTCTTCATCAGCAGCAGCAGCACAACGAAGAACTTTTTGGCATTGCTTCATGACCACATCAGATACAGAAGTAACACACTTACTTTTTCTCTTCCTATTAGGTTTCTGCTGCTGATCTTCACCACACACGTCCGCCAACACTGCTAGAACAGCTCTCTGTAATAAATCAATAGCAAGCTTAGCAAAATTGCTTATACAAGAGGATGGGAGGATGTTTTGACAGCCATGAAAATATTAATGAAGAAAACAACCCTTCATTAAATGAAGATGCAATTTTCAACTTATTTTGTTCTTGCTCAAAATGAAAAGGCAAGTAATTAAGATCTGACTAATGATTCTTTTTCGGTATACAACAGAGATTCCAAAAAACGTGTATACACTATTTTGGTTGCAAGACCTACTTGAATGGCAGAACATTCATAAGCATCACATTGGTAGCAATAAACAACTTATCTTCCAATTGCCAAAATTTCAAAGGCCAAAACTACTTTGGAATCAATGAGCCACAGAAATAGAAAGTTCAATGAATCATTAAAGAAAAATTTTCAATGATGGGGGCAGATTTAGAATCTGTTTTAAACAAATTTTCAGCAAAGCAATAGACTGAATAAAGAACACACATTGCTGAGCCAACTCTAGCACAACAAGGCCAAACACAAAGATTTTCATATCCCAACTAAGTGTGCTATTTTTCTTTTTAACTATTCTTAAAATGGTAGCTTAATAAAGCGAAACACGCAGACACAAGATTTAAAAATCTATTAACTTGCCTTACCATTCACAATTGCGTAATGCTAAAGATAAATAGATAGTTCTGAATAAATTGGAAACATATACTCCCACCTTAATGTATTAAATAAAATTAGTAAAGCACATTTATATTTTTCCTTTCTTAACAAAAATGATATTGCTGATAAGCACCTTAGTGGGCCCTGAAGCATTTCCTTTGTAGACTTCCTTACTGATTGAGTGCTCCAATCTTTGTCGGGCCCATTCTGGTGGATCTTTCTCTAAAGCATCATAGATACACTTTCTGATTCTAGCTCCCACATTAGTGGGAAGCTTTCTTACAGGTTCAAGGACTTGTGCCCACTCAGGAATTCCACAATCATCCACCTTGGCTGTTTCATGAGCACCAACTGTATCCGTGTCACCGTAATGCACACTTGAAACATCATTTGTACTCTTCAATGAACAAAAGATTTGCTTTGTAGCCTCTGCAAGCAGCTGAGAATCACAAAAATTAGTGGACCAAATTGAACTAGTAATAGGAAATTGCACCAGAAACGTTACCACTTTAACAGCTTTTCCATACAGCCAATGATTGATGAAAATAGCAGGGTACAGACACTGAATCAAGTTTACAAAACATGTCCAAAAAAAAAGAAATTTAATGGTATATAGAAACTATTGGTAACACAGATCCACCATGATGCAATATCAGCTCCAGAATAACAAAATTCAATAAGATAAGAAAAAATGAAAAAGTCCTCTTTCATTTCAGAGAAACAGGCAAGCACCAAATCTAGGAGAACTAATTTGGTGGTCAGCAAAATTACTAAGAGTAAACAACCTAAGTTTGGCTTGTCAAGTCAACTTAAGTCAAGCTTGATAATCAGCTAAGTTGATCTATGCTGAGGCATGAATTTCAAGTTTGATTGCCTAAATAGAGTCAACAATGCAAATAATGCAACCTAGAACTTGCGAGACTCTTAACACAGATATAAAACAAAGAAGGCAACCACGCGGTTTATTAAGAGGTAAAAGGGGAAATATGTTAACATATTTGAGTATTTAACACATTAATCACATGATAATTAGTTTACTTTCCATACAAGATCCAAAGGTTGCTTTGATACCAATTACTGACATCAAAACCATGTATCTGAATTCATACCAGTATGATGTAACCGATTTTATTACAATTTGTTTAAATACTTCAGAAAGTTACTATATATTTCCATAACAATCAAGGTTGATGCTCAATATTGATCTCATTACCTCCATCAATATCTCTGCAATTGAAAACTTCTCATCTTGAAGAGATAGGATGGTAAATGTGGTTTGCTTATGCATTTGCAATTAATGATTTCATTACAGAACAATGAATGTTAAGCATTCAGATGGCCTAGAGTAAAGTAAAATGATTGAACCAATGAGCATTAATATCAAGCCACTCAAATTTACAAAAAATTAAGAATTATTGACATCATAGAACTCAAGAAATTAGAGCATTTTCATAGGATAGATAAAGATATGAAAGTCAATCTACCAGTGCATCTGCTTCCATTCCAGCAATTCCAGGGCGAGAACCACAACTTGTTCCAGTATTGCTTTGGAAACAGTGAAATGCTTTGCAACTCTCGTGGCTCAGAAAATCCACTGAATCAAGGTTGCTTTCCATGGAAGAGACAGTTAAAACAAATCTGCGAGCTACTTCGGACCAAGTAAGAACATTCATTGGGAGCAAATCAAGCATTATTTTCCTTGTCGACATCAAGTTGTCAGCATCCTTCTTCCTCCTCTTCCTTGACTTGGATTCTGTACTGTCAAAGTTAGAATCTACAAAAACTGCAACCTTGGACTGCAGTTCACCAAGCAAAATTTTCAGCAGTGAGCACAGAACATTTGCTAAGCCAACACTGGTGCATCCGCTGTTGGCATTAAATGCTAGTCTGGCATTGGGATCCTCCCTTGAAGACTCTGTTTCCACTGCGATAAATGCATCTTTATTTTCTTTGGGAACAGTTGAAGTTGAAGAACTACTAAGAGTGAAGGAAGAGCCATTTATTAGCTCTTCTTCAAGTTCCTTAAAAGATAAAGGTTCCTCCAGTCCCAAAACTTCAGAGAAACGCCACAGTATCTCCCAAGACTAAACAAATAAAAGAAAAATGGTAAGAGACCATATTTGAAAAGAGAATACACCACTAGACAGCCAGAGGTTTCATGATAGTAATTCCCATACCTGAAGAACATCACCTATTAACTCTGTTGGAAGCTTTGAGCTTAATGGCTTTCCAGGAGGAAAGCAAGACTTCACGACAGGGTTTTCAACCATCTGCTCCCTTGATCTTTTACAGCCTTTGAATACATTAATATCTGCTTCTTTCTCATGTGTATCACTCTTCCTTTTAACCCGAAGAAACCCACCTCCAACAGTTTGTGATGTCAATCTGTCCCTTCTTTTGTCCAGGAATATATATTCTTCACATACGTCAACCCGAGGAAGCTTTTCTACAATCTCTTGCACAAATTCAACATCTAGTCCAAATCTGTCCTGCTCTAACCACTTCATCAGTGCTTTGCAAGAAGTCTCAAGTTCAACATTGCTTCTGATGTGACGTTGGATGTTCACAGGACCAGACAAATAGCAAAACTTTGATAGCGAATCAGGAGATTCTGTTGCTTCCTCAGTCATTGAGACGAAGCATGACGACCATATCCTAAATACATCGTGCTTGCAAAAAAGCTTACATACACCAGTTTGCTCGAATATCTTGCGGCAAGCATGTACCAAAGTTTGAGATACCATTCTCCATACTGAAGATGGTGATCTTCCTTCCACTAAAAATTCACCAATGTCATCATCCAGCACTATATAATCAGTTGTAGATCTTCCAGAAGTTTGAGAAAACCAGGACTCAGTTTGTGAAGCACTCCTTGTTTGAGAATTACAAGCCTCCTCAAGGTCATTCTCAAAATCAGATGAAATATTATGTTCTAAATGAGGAGGGTTATCATCTGAGAGTATCATCTGAATATTTGTACATTCATCATCGTGCAGACCAATTATACCATAGGTTCCTTCTTGGGTCCTACCATCATGTGGGTCAAAACTTGGCCTCAAGAGGACTGTTGAACCAATAGGGATTGGTTGAGCACAGCAAGGATATCGTTTAACTTTAAAAAGAGGACCAAAATCACCACCATCAGAGACATCACACACAAAAAGAGACCCAGTAATCTTATCATGCCAGCTGGATCTATAACCTACAGGCCAGATCTGGCTAGTGTTATGATAGGAGGGTCTTGGATCAACCTCACCCACAGCTAAAAGACAGAAGTCTTCAAATTCAACTGGAAGTCCCACCTGGAATAGCAGTTATATAATATATCAAGTCTTAAAGCATGCTGAAAATAATTGATTGCAAAATTAAGCAAACGAGTGTATAACCCAGATGATCAGAAATAAATATGATCAAAGATAAATGAATGGGGAGAAAAGTTCAAATATAACAAACTTACTTTGACTTGCAAGGACACACAACCACCATTTCCCTCCAAGTTGGCTTGCGTGACTCTCAAATTACTCTTCAAATTGCAGGCCTGAGTTTCTTCAGACCAGCCACCTAAGGATTGTGCACCAAAATTGCTTTTCAAATTCTCCTGACATTCTGTGAAGTTCTTGACTCTGGAGAATATCAAGGACTCCTTTCTTCTTTGGTTTAAATGCAATCCTTTCTGCACCAAAGCAAATCCATCACTTCTATCCTGAGATTTCACAGAATGGTAATTTGATACCAACCCCAGATTGCAGGCAACATCAAACATTGAATCAAACCTATTTCCATCCAGAGGATAGTAATTCTGATATGATGTTCTGTGGAATGAAGAATTACTAGCCCAAACCCTTTCTCTAACTACAGAGCTCTGATCTGTTTCTTTCAAATTTCTGCCAAAATTCAGACTCTGTTGGACTAAACCTTCAATGCCTGATTTAACTAAACCTGTTAAACTGCCACAAGCCTTTGGCAGATCTGGTTGACTCCCCGCATATAGCAAATTTGAATGCGTTGCTGGGGCATTATTTGAGTTGCGAATAAAAGAAGTGTCACACAGTGCATGCACTCTACAAACCATAAGCCATGTAAGCATCAATTGTTATAGAATTCACATTCTAAACAAGTAGGCAGTATACTTAAACCAAATGGCTATGAACAATACAGACAGTTTATCATAATAAAGCAATCAAAAACCCCATCACAGAAAAAGAAAAAATTTAGTCAAGCCTAATTAAGTGTTTTTCCCCTCAAATCATCAAGGTCTCTATACCAGTACATGAATCTTCACCAATATACACACACACACACACGTGAAATTAAAAAATAGAGGTACAAATAAAAATGTCAAAGAATAGCTAATTGGCATTTGACTTGTCACATTTATGTGAATCAAGAATAATTAAAATTGTCAGTCCACTACCAGCACGAGTTGCAGTATAATGCCAGCATGTCAGCTGAATTTTTCAACAGCATTACAGCTTTCTGATAAATTTTAACTGCCTGCTCTAAATAAAATTGGCCTTTTAAAATAACAGCACCGAAAGAACTACAGCATTATACATTTCCACAGCCTTACTTGCTCTGAAAAATAACCACAATTTTTAATTTCACGTTATAACTAACGAGAGCTAGGGGATATTGATTAGGTAATAGAATCTAATTTTCCGACATCGTCTAAGCAACCAAAGAAAGAATAATTCAAATGCGTCAAAGAGAAGGAAAGAAAAAGTACAGTGATAATAACGTGAACGAGAACTTCAAAATTACAAATAAAAATTAAAACTCGAAATTATAAGACCAAAACTATTCAAAATTTAAATATCATACCCTGAGCTTATAAATTCGTTACTTTCCTCTTCGCACGGCGGCAGCGCATTGATGTCCAAAAGCGCAGAACCTCCGGCGCCAGCTCGACTTCCCTCTCTGGAGTTGCACGCCGGAGCCGGAGCCGAGGAGACGTCACAGGCCGCCCCTGCAACGCAGGTTTCGCGGGGAGAAGAGAGTGGAATCTCGTTAAGATCGATGTCAAATGGCTTCGAACGGCTCTCCTGAGGCTTCTTGTTGGAGCCGCTACCGTTTAGCTCCATGGCCATTACTTTTCGATCTGGAGAACTGACGGAGTCTTAATTGAGTGCTCTCTGGCGCATTATAGAAGCGTAAAACGGTCTCCAATTTGTAGCTAAATTGAAGTGAAGAACGCGATAGAAATCGAAGATCGAAGGCTGGACCGAGAGAAAAGAAGATAGTGAGGCAACGAGCAAAGGAGGAACGGACCGGAAAGGTACTTTGATTCTCTGTGCGTACAAGTGTAAAACCGAAGCTGAGACATTTGGGTTCT
>CP135537.1:6876222-6932764 GCA_032402905.1 Khaya senegalensis | reverse complement strand
GCTGGACAAAAATAGGACAAACTAAACATTAAACATAACACATGTTTAACCACAAAATGGTAGAGTGATCAGCATTCAACAAGGGAAAAATATGGGAAATCGGGGATTCAAGGGGTGATTAGCATTTTGTCGAGGGCATGAAGTACACCACAACCAAACTCACCAGTACAACAGTGTTGACAAGTCCCATTTTCTCTGCTTCCGTAGCTGTGTAAAACCTTGCTAAAATCCACACTTCACGAGCTTTTTTGGCCCCACCTATATGACAGTAAATAATTTATTACAATTTCCCATAACTGAAAATACCAAAAGAAATTGCTCATCCTCCGTATTGACAGCATTGGAGGAACCAGTCAACTCGTAGAAATCATATTATTGGATTTTCAGCTTAATCACAGGTAATTATATAGAAGTATCAAGCATATCAGAGACTCCATCTATGGTACTTACCAAACAGGACATGATTGAACTTCCATAACCAGCATCAAAGCTTCCAACTTGCCTTAGGCACAAAAACAGAAGCAATCACACATAGGAGCAGCTAGGCAGGAAATCATAAATGGAACAAGAATTGACATTGCTAGTGCACAAGGAAAGTAAAATATTTCCAACAAAATTAACCAGGTAGTGTCACCATTCCTTAAGTGACAAAACAGGTCACGAACTATGGCAGGGTTATTCCTGTGAACCTTGATATGCTTGATCAATTCAGGCACATCAAATAAAATTCAAAAAATAACAAGAAATAACGGGATAAGACATAAGCACCTTAGGACCAGTTTGGCCAGATATAGCATTATCTGCTGCTATGGTGAGATCACAAACCATGTGCAGCACATGTCCTCCTCCAACAACATACCCTGCAACCTAGTTTAGAATAGATGATAAAAACATGTCCTAAGCAAAATGAATCAAACAATTTGAAAGTGATCCTTGTCTTATGGACTTGAGTCTGTGGTAAGGAAACTGTGGGCCAATCACATGTATCTTGAGACTACACAGAGTTGAGTGCTCTCAGTCTAACCATAACTTCTAAGAACATTTATTTACAAAGCACCTTACAACAGAGAATCCATGAGATCATCTGTGTGTGGAATTAAGAAAGTGTTGGAGTTTCATAACAACTCTCCTTGCCAATGATCGATGTTCTTCTGTAAAGTTCATCAAACCCTGTGAGGTGTGATGTCAAATGCCATAAAAAATTTGAGTTATGTTGTCCTAACACCAATTGATTTTGGGAGGAATGGCAGCTCAACAGATTCTGCAGGGTGTGATGTTGAATGCCATAAAAAATTTAAGTTGTGCTCTCTTAATACCAATTGGTTTTGGGAGGAATGGCAGTTCAACGATCTCATAAAAAATCATACCATTGCTATAACTGCTTTGGGAAGACATCAAATCTGAACCTGTATCATGATAAAAGTTGAAGTAAGATAAAATAAACAATTAAGAAAAAAGAGAAGAATAGATATATATGTAGCTGAAGAGGCATTTAGCATGGAGATAAATCACCAAAATCAGTTGGCATTTGAACTACACCCAAACAGGAATGATGAATGTAGGTTCTGGGGAGGTGTCCAAGGGGAAGCTTCACCAAATTTTGTTTGGGAGTGAGGCCTTAGAGGTTAGTGCAAGAACATGTTGTAATATGCAAGCTTTTTAGGAGTTAAAATAATACCTGCAAATCTAAGACATTGAGACAGCCAAAACTTTCATAATCAGCATAACCATCTCTGGTTCTCAATGCCTGATCACCACCACTGCAAAAGGCCTTGGTTCCCTACAACAACATGTTGTGAAAAAAAAAAAATCAATATAATCTCCATAGAAACAGGGAAAATATTTAAAGTAGACTGTCACTCTGTTGTCTGGAATTCACAAAGTTGTGCTACCATTAATATCTGTAAGGCATATGAACAACTTATAATTTACTTTGTTAATAAAAAAAAAAAGATGCTAATAATTCCAAAAATGGATTCTTCCTACTGATTATATAATAGGATTTTCAAATGCTTTCTTATGAATAAGAATGCCCCGTATATTCTACACAGAGTTGTAGACAAACCATTGTTGCAAATATAATGTAATCAAAGGATAAACACAGATGGCAAGAAAAATCATAGAATGTGTGATACAAAGCTATGATCCGGTGCTAGGGACCTATAAGATAAAAGTATCTTATGAATCATAAATCATGTATTCAAATGAGTAAATTCAAAGGCAATTCTACCACTTTTAAGATGGCTAGTTGCATATGTACTGTATCTATATACGCCCTTTGATGTCTTGGCAAGTTATTTGACACTAATACATACTAAAAAGCCACACGTTGATCCTTTTTATTCATTCATCCTCAAGAAATCAATCGTCTGTAATTGTTTACAGTTATAACAATAGAAAATCAGTACATAAGAGAACTGTGCATTACCAATGAACTGATACCTTCCCAGTAAGAATAATGACTCCCACCGAACTGTCTAGCATCATTGAATGCTCGAATGAGCTCCTTAACTGTTTGTGGTCAACACGCGTTTCTTCCCTCCGGCCTATTAATCGTAATCTAAATTAAACAACAAAAACAAGAATTCAATTAATAAGATACGCTTGCTGCTGCGTGTTAAGTCTCCAGTAACTAATGACTATCTTCCCCAGGCAATACCTTCACCGACAGCTTTCTAATAAATAATGTCGGTGAATTCCTTGCCAGACTCATCACATGCGTTTCTCCAAACGACATCGGGTCACGGCACTTCACCGTGTATCCGGTGATAGCTTTCATTCATCGAGGCATTACTTAACCCAATGGAACTGCAATTCGAACCCCAATTCATAACCAGAACAGGCTGGTTGGCAACGATAGCCATTCTTCTTCTCACGAATCCAGCGCCTTCTCTGAAACTTGCGCCATTGGAAGGTCAGCGTAAAGCTCTTGACCGTAACTAATGCTGTTAAGTATAATCTTTGAAATGACGGACGGAATCGTAAGGTTTATTGAAAATGTCAGATACCGTTATTTTGACCCGACACATGGAACGTTTGTATTTCTTTTAGTGGTGCTTAAAACGGTGCGTTGCGTTCGTCAGAAGAGGTGAACTAAACAACATTACTCCGAAAATCTTGAAGCGGTGCGTTTTACCGTTCCATTAATGTCGGGGAAATCAGGAGGTGCTTGTCTGTTTGATTTCTACGACGAGGACTTAGAACCAAGGCCTCGATCTGAGCACTTGTTTTCCTGTTCAAACCTGATGACATCCGAATCTGGAGTGGCCTTACGAAAAGTAGTCAGGTGAGCATTTAATTTTGCATTTTGTTCATTTTGTCAACCTGAAAAATGAATTCGCTCTCTGTTTTAAATTAGAAAGTTTGGTTTCTCTAGAACTGTGAGCTGCTGTTGACCCGTGTTGTTACTCCTCCAGTTTCATATATGCTTATGCAGTTTTTAGGCAGTCCGATCTGTCTGAGAACTAGGATATTTTGAAGGGAAGGATGAAAAGATTGGGTATGTTCGAAAGTGCTATTGATTGACAACAGTACAATGTTTGACCTGCCCAAAATGTTAATGGGAAGGTGGACTGCTAAGAATTCCATTACTATTTTAGTTGGTTCCATGTTTCCATGTTTCATTTACTTCTGTTCTCATGCTTGTTACTGTCTGTATTTCTTTTTTGATGCCTGAGCAAAAGTATGGTTGCGTGGTAAACTGTAGACAAGAGAGGGATATTTGAAATTCCATAAACTACAGATAGATATGTTTATTTTGCTAATGAAGCAATCAAGCACCCGTATACTATCTCACAATCTGGCAATCAAGACAATCAGCCCATAGCGAACAAGGCTGCCTTAATATTCTGCTCTCAGCCCGTAGCTGATATTAATATTGCTATACCCTCACACAATGAAAACCAATTAACACTACTAAAGAAGAATTTCTATGAGCTAAGGATTGCCAAGATTTACATTCATAACCTAATTAACTAATGGTGCGATAGGGGTCAGCAAATCATGCCTACCACACAAACGAATACACCATAGTTACCTTAGGCTGAGTTCAACATGCATCATGATCTCTCTGAGGTCGATTGTTCGGTGGCTTTCCTATCTGTAAACAAGCAATTGGGGGCACAGTTGGAGTGTTTAACTCTCCATAAGTCTGCCAGCAGAAGGGATCGTACATGTGGTAGTGTTCTTGCAGTGGTTTTAGCTCTATAAAAGATAGAGTTACATCTATACATGGAAGGCTGTCACTGCAGGCAAAATGCACAGCTTTCACCGTGTATGACCCTCTAATTTTTTCGTAGGTAACTCCTGATAGAGACACTGCTGATGTTTGGTTCTTGCATGTCCTTTTGTCACAATAGAATTGGTCGATCACAATTGGAAGTTGGACCTCAGAAACTTGAATGTTTGAGAAAAGTACCCCCTGCACAGAGCCTGATCCACCCTGCAGAGTGAAATTTGAAATAATGTGAGAAAATTACCTGTAAACTGGAAGTGTCCGAAAAGCCCTAGCATTGGCAAGACAACTTGGAGATCTTTGGCCAATGGAAGAGATGAAAAAGGACATGGAGTTATTGAAAAACCTCATTTGTCCAATGCTCAAAAACTTGATTAGAATTTATGGAGAGAACCATGAACATGTTTCAAACTCTTTGATTATATGCTTCAACAGGAATCACACAAGGTTAGACTTAAAATCTCTTACATATTTTGGAATTATGTGTATAAGTTTCTTAAATGACTGTAAATAGTGAAATCTTTGCGGATTTATTACCCTCCATGTTGATTTAAATCTTAATTCAGTGTATAAGGCATCACTCCAAGTCATTACTTGTAATTAAATATGTTTTGTTTCTGTATGTTTTTGTTAATTTAACCCATCACTCTACCTTAGGATCACATTACTTTTGACATTGATAGTCTTTTTACGGGGCATTGCTTTTATTACATCAGTTCTAAGTATAGAATGGGATTGCAGATGGTATCAATACCTGCCAGGTCTTGATTCTGACACCATACATCGTGTTATGCATCATAACATCTCGGACAGTGATGTTTGAGACACAGGCTCTGGTATTATCTTTTCCCAGACTTCCAATGCTGATTCCATGTCCTGGCCCACAGTTCACATTGTGTACGTATACATTTGAGCATCCAGTTTGAATAGAAACACAGTCATCTCCTGCAAAAGTCATCAGATTTTAAAAGCTTAGCATCAATGCAACATATGCACCTTTTTAACATTTCTTATTTATATCAGACAAATCAGCTTTAGTTTAACTTAAAGATAATTTTCCTTCTTTCTAAAGGTGTAAAGGTGCATACTGTTCATATGTTAAACTAATCCTTTGATTTTATGTAAGCAGTAGATTTTAAAAGCTTCATTTTGTGCTTCACAGATATATGAACCTGTTATACTCATTTCTATGTTGTATGCTCTCTAATTAGGCTTTCATCTGAGCAGAAGTTGACCAGACAAAGAAGATGGGAGCAAAATATTATGTAGCAAGATAAGACAAAAAAAAAAAATTGAAAGTTGAAGGAATATAGCAGAAGATGTGTTCTTGTTGCCGGTGGGGGTGGTGAAAACCTCTTCCGAATTGGTCCATTCCCTGACAAGTTTGGGTATGACTGGTTCAAATAAGTAATGGATGAAAATTTTTTGGAATTCTGAAGATTGCTTCTTGCCATGCCCATGTGTCAAAGAATAATGTTATTGGCTTTAGATAAGAATGTGCCGTGAATTTTAAGGAACCTATTCCAAGGTATGTGGTTACGACAGTGCCATCAAGAGAGCACAGATAATAATTTTGGCTCTGCAGGTCTTGTTCCCGTTTGTCAATATTCAAGCTTGACTTTGTCTAGTTGAATTTGTTTTATACGGCAAAATTATGCATCTACAAGTAATGTAATTACCGCAAGCAAGATTGGAGCTGTGAACCAACACATCTTTGGAGTTCTGCAAGTGGATTCCATCAGTGTTGGGACTGTCACCAGGCGAGGAAACGCTCATATCATGTACCACAACTCCTATGCAATTATCAAATTTGAGGTGACATTGCGGACTATTTTGAATTGTTATGCCAGTGACCGTAACATCAAAGCTCCCGTAAAACCTCAGAGCCTGTGACACAACATTGCATGTTAGAGAATGCAGTCATAAATCTCAGGAGTTTTGGTAGGCATGAAGTGGTCCTTACTGTTGGCTTAATACTTGACATCTTCCCCGATAGTTCACTTCTTATCTGCTGCACAATTTCAATGAGATACAGGATCAGTTGTCGATAATCGAAATTCCAATTACATGGGAAATTAACAAACTGATGGAGGTAATAAATTACCGGCATTGGTGGGTTGTCTTGTAATGTATTGTTGTTCAATGGGATGATGAGCTTTGATTCATCATCAATAGGATCTTCGTACGGGTAGTCTTGCCACCAGACTGAGCCTCTTCCATCGATTATACCTTTTCCCTGAATCGTAATTCCTCTCAGTTTTGTAAATTCCATCCACCATAACAGACCTTTACCCCAATCCTTGGAGCTTGTTGGTGCAACTATCTTGCCATCCAGCTGAGAAAAATTAATCAACTCTTCAGTTTCTCACCATAATACACAATCTTTAGTTGCAATTATCTGATATTTGAATAAATTTCATTGACCCTTTGACCTAAAATTACTCCATAGATTTACCTGAAATACAATGTGTGCTTGGCAGTATGGACCAGAGAATGAAATGGGACCAACCAGGAACACAGATTGTGCAGGAACCATCACAGTTGATGCCTCAATTTTACAAGCAGCTGCCCAAGCAGCTTCGAATGCCTGCATGAATCCCGTGATTAAAATGTAATTTTCTACCATGTTTTACCAGGAAAAAGAAATAAACGTTGTCACAAATTCAAAGTAATTATGATCGTAGAATTACAGTTCATGTCAGGTTGTGTGCGGAATAACTGTAAGCAATTATTGTGGGAATCGTGACCAAACAGCCGTAACGAGAATCATATAATAGTTTTGAGTGGGCCAACGTTGGTAGTTTTGTTGTCGTTTATGTTGCATTTATTGTCCTGTAATAACTTATTTTCATGTATATACACTCTGAAGCTGGGCATTTTTCCTGTAATGATACTATGCTAAGGCAGGGCAGGATGCAGCCTTATTAACTTTAGCTGTTCATCATCTTACATTAGTTGTCAATTGCTTGATGAAAACAAAGGTTTACATGATTTGATAAGAATGAAAATTATCATGCGTGGACATAGATATTCTGAGAATTGCTGACTGCTAACTTAAAAATTTATGAGAACGTGAGAAATTTGTGAAGCTCTGCGTTTCAACAATGAATTCTTAACAAGACAGACAACTATTGAACATCGCATACCTTTGTGTCATCAGTAATTCCGTCACCCTTAGCGCCAAAATCCTGGACGTTAAAGACCGAAGAATGGCTGCTGCCGTAACCTTCCTTTGGGGGGCTCGGCGGCGGAATGTCCGGTACAGGCTTAGTAGGCGCCGGCGGTAATGGTGAAGATTGGTGAGACAGCGGCTTTGGTTTTGGTTTTGGTTTTGGTTTTGGCTTCGTTTTTGATCCACCATTGTGATAATTATGGTGACTACTTCCTTTATAATTTTTCTTGGAAAGAGAAGCTGAGTTGGTTCTGCTGCTTCGCCTCCAATGCCTTCCTCTTCTGGCACTGCAAGTCTCAAAAGTTGCAGACCAAACAAGAAATGCAACGAAGAGCATGAATGTGAGACTTCTGACACTTAACCCTCTCATTTTCATTTGTACTGCTGAAGGCAGAAGGAGAGAGCCTGAATTGTGTAGTTAGCCAAAGGAGGAGATAGTCTGGTTTATATAGAGGAGAGATAGCAAAGCAAGGCAAAGCAGAGCGCATGAGAGTAAACAGTCATACCAAGGCATGTACGCTTCATTCACCTTCCTCCCTTTGCTCTGCATTATTAATCACTTCACATCCCTTTCTGTGAATTCTGGTTGGGATAAAATTAGCTCATCTACAATGATTATAGGTCCCTTTCTTTAGCCACATGTAAAAATGTAGCCGCATGTGAATCATCAATCCAATTGTTTATTATACTGACAATATCTCCCATCAATTATCAGTACATTCCAAGCCTTACATTCTACAATCACGGTAAGCAAAATGCAGCTACATTACACTACATATCCCCCGAATTTCCTTGTTCTTGCATCATCTTTGCGTGTATGCTCATTTCAAATGTGATAATTGGAAGGAAATAACAATCCAGGAAATGGGTGAAACTTGGAAATTGTGGACTCATAGTCGTTCTGCTTGTGTCCACTTTTCTAACAGATTCAGTTGTGTATGAATATATTTACAAATTATAAGGAAAAAACCAAAAAGGAACACGTGAGTGGGTCTAAGGGCACTGATTGTAACAGCTCTTTATGGTCACATCCATCGCTCACGGGCTCAAGTTTTTCTACTTTGTCTTCACAATTTCTCAAGTGGTTTCTCTTATTCAGTCAAATAATTCCCCAACTTCCCAATCACCCCATTAGAAAACTGAAGAAACTGAGAGAAATCTAGGTAAATAGTAGCTGAATGAAACCAACAGTTTCCTATCCGAGAGAATAATTGACAGATGCCCAAGCATGTAGTCTCTGTCACAGAAGAATGGTTTAACTTTGCCGGGTTGTGTCGCAGGAAGTACTGCTGGAAAACCGCTATACGCCCATGGTTTTTTGACGTTTGATTTATTTGGTAAGATTTATTAATTTTATTTTAGCAAATAACGGAAGTATAAGTAGCTGAACTAGCCAGTGTTAAGAATACAAACAGAAATGTTCCTCCGGGAGTCACATGCTTAATCCCTGTGTAGAGAGTACAGAACTTTTGCCAAAAAGAGAAAGGGAAAGATTGTGATTGGTGACATAGAATAGAATCGTATGCTTTATTCGAAGTCTCAGAGAAATTATCCCCTAAAATTTGAGTTAACCACGCCGGGATTTAAGGACATTATAATGCGCCCTCTCACTAATTTTCATCGCTCGTTTTCAAGCTTCCTGTTTGTTAACCGAGAAAATATAATATGTGGTACGTGGGCGTTGTCAAATTGTCCCCAGAGAAAAGCAGACCTCACTTCCATGAGGCAACAGTGTGTTATCTTGGAGTATTCGACCTGTAGCTCTTGTCGCTTTCCTATCCAGATTCTGGCATCACACATCTTCTTATCATTCATGTGCTATGTTTCAGCCTAAAATCTCATAATGTGTACGCCAATGCCATCCATTTCAAATAACATAAATACAACAGAGAAGGATGTGTGTGTGTGTGGGTGGGTGGGTGTATAATACGCTCAGTATATCAGATGTTGGTGATGTTTAATAACACATTATCCTTTGGCTTTATAAGACTGCTGTCTCTATTCACACCATGTTCAGTAACATATATGCAAAACAAACCTTCAACTGCATCTTTATTAGATATTCTACTTGTTGCAATATATTAATACCCATATAACTGAGTGTTCTTGTTGTTCTATGCAAATAATATAATTAATCACATAATTAAGAAATATAAAAAGCTAAGGCCAGTACATGAATGCATAGAGATCACTTCCCAAAACCTGAGGACATACTGCATACCCATATGTATTAATATGTTTAAGTCCCTGTTTGGCTAAAAGAGTTGTGGGTAGACGGTGAGTTGGACCTTCCAAGCCGTCTTTTTGTGAAGAAATACAAATACATACAAGCTCGTGAAGTTTTAGTCTTCTCGTGAACTCCAATTCATATGTACAAATAATTTCATATGATTAGGGTTTCCTTTCTCTTCTCTCCTCTACTGTCTTTCTCTCAGCTCCATTATTGGGTTTTGCACTCTAATTCCATGTAAAGTACTCATGGGTTAATGTTAATTCATTATAGGTAAGCTAAGTAAAAGAAACAAGGACAAATTGGCTTGTCCTTTAGAAGAATATTTAAACTGGGCATACTGGTTGGACTCTTGTCATATTCATTGTCTTTGTTCATCATTGCCTTGCCTTCCCATGGAAGCTGTGATATCTTCTATTTAGCTTGAGTATAAAGCAACAAATTCATTAAGTATTACATCATTTTCAGGATTTAATAATTATTTCTAGATTGTTCAATCATCCATGGGGGTTGTTTTGTTGCCAACAAACCATAAACTTCTAGAGGGTAAATGGAGGAAAAAGAAAAGACCACCATCAATATTACACCAATCACCACAATTGAACTTCCATTTCAGTGGAAAAGTGCAATTCTTCAAATTGCAATCAGTTTGTTTCAAATCTGCTCTAGGGTTCACGGATCATTCTAGAACTTGAAGCAAATATAATTTTAGAACTCATAAAGAACAGTGCGTATCTGAATCTGTATGTGAATTTGATCTCAACCTTCTCTTTCCCTTTCCCACTGTAAGAGTTTGAGTTTCTCATTGTTCTTGCTGCCGATCAGCTTGACTGATGTTATGGTTTGTGGGTTTTTGTTGTTGTGCATGTGAATCACTGGTTCCTCAGCTGCCCCTCTAAAAGATTTTCTTTTATTACTGTAGTTGTGCTTCTGGCTTCTGCTTCTGCATCTGTGCGCACCTAAGTTCAGAAGGACAAAAAGGTGATTTTGTCACCCAGCTTTTTGTTTGTATTACAAGGTCGACCCCTAATTCATAGCCTACGTTTACAAAAAGCCACAATCCTAGCTAATACAAGTCACGGATCGTTTTGATAGATTTCCTTGCCCATTCATTGTTTTCTATTATTGTATGGGGACAAAAATCTGAAACATCTTATAGACTTTCTTCTTTTAATTAATATGGCTTGTAATGGAAAGTTGCAACCCCAAACTGCAGTTGCAGCACATAGTTTTTAAAATGAAGACTCGGATTCAGACTGACAGCGAATGCATTGCCCACAGATTGTTCTTACGATATCTTGTAAGTTATTGATTTTGCCAAGTTGGAATGTTCTTTTTCGTTGAGCATGGGACCCTTAATTTCCATGTTCAACATTTCGTACAAATCCAGCATGCTCTGCCCTCTATGGGTTGCCGTTTACACACTACAGTAGTTATGATTCCAAATTTAATCCTGACAACATAAGAGGGACCAAACCCAGATTGTCTTTTACTTTTAGTATATTTTCCCAAACTGAAGTGGCTTCTCCAGGCAAAGCTAAGTCTCTCAGCCGAGCCCCATTTCCATGTACCAGACAGAAAACAATACAAGGCAGTATATACTGTATGTATTAATTATTTTTTCCTCCAATGGTAACTGCATCATACAAGGCTTTTGATTTTCACATTCCGACAGTATCGGGGTGCGGTTTGTTTATGTATCTATATGTAATAACATCCGTAATATCCCATGAAAATTTAACTTGGTTACCTCAAACCTCCTCCAAGAAGCCTATACTAGTATGCTATACGGTCCATTTACCCGATTTATATATACTATGGCATGGTTTTTAAATGAATATAGGTGGCAAGTCAGAGCTCTGTGTGAATGATATCGTCTCTTATGGATTCCGCTAGTGCAGCATCTTTGTTATTGGAAGTTAAGCAGTCTGCTGAAGGATGCACAATGCCGTACCCAAAGCCTTGTGCGGAGTTGCAGTAGGTCTCAACTTTACCATCCTTCTTCTCTAAGTTGACATTGCTCAAGACTATGTTGCTGCAGGGAACTGCATCACTGCAGGCAAATTTCATTGCTTCTAAACTCTTTGTGGTTCCACTAATGTTACGGTACATGATCTGGCTTATTTTCACTGCTGATGTCTGGCAAATAGAATAAGAATTCGTAATTATCAGGATTCTGTTTGGTTCACCAAGATGTTAAATTGAAGCAATTTGATAGAGGCAAGACTAATGCTTCAATTACCAGTCAAAGATTTTCAGAAGTTATAAATCTTGAGAGAGAACTGGAGAAAGTACCTGATTGTGACATGCCGTTGGGGAATCGCAGTAGAACTGATCAATGATAATGGGGTTTGCAACATCTTCCATCTTCACATTGTCGAATCGTACCCCACTAACATAACCAGAACCTCCCTGGAAAACAGAACCAAAAAGAAAGGGATTCATGTCAGTTTCATTAAAAAAAAGTGATCTTACATGGGAGCTTAGATGAATTCTATATTTTGACATGTAACTGTATGTTCTATTATATCCCTCAAATTCTGTTCCAAAGAGTACACTTAGCCATCAAATACATTCAACGAAGAAAACTGGAGCAGCACAAATATTGTCTATTCATTGTCGAAGAAAAGTAATGTTTTAAATTGTCTTGAAAATCATTCAAACAACATCATATCAGTTTGAAGTGTTACTGAGTTTTTGAAGTTAGAAAGGTATAAAATAGAAAGAGTCTATTTCCAGGTTCATAGACAACTGAACCACGTAAGTTTTTCCTTTTGTGTCTCTTAAAGTAGCTGAATTGGTAAGGTCAACCGTGTTAACACATCAGATCTACATAATCCACTCATAGTGATAAAAAGTATTACCTGCCAAGTCTTAATCCTGAGCCCATTAGTAGTTTCCCTGAGGTATGCTGTATCCAAGACCACTTTTGTAACTATGCCTATCGAGTTGTCCTTTCCAAGGCTTCCAATACTAAGAAGCAGAATTTTGCAGTAGAAAAGAGAAGAGTATCGGTAAAATTTTCCATTTCAGCTTTTCTATGCTGTAAGGAACAGAATATTATCCTAATTGTGCTCGGTGTGCTGTTATGGAATGGAATACAAGACCCACAATCTGTTGAATTAGTGAATTAGTGTGCAAATTTAACTATGTATACCTGACTCCATGTCCGGGCCCGCAGAAAATTCTCTTCATCTTGATATTAGAGCTAGCGTTGACAATTGAAATACAATCATCCCCTGAATATCACATGCAGAATCACCACGAAACACAAACCTGTCAACAGGCTTTCCTATGATATCATGTGCAACTGTACTGCATTTTTTGAATAAAGAAAGTATAAAAAAGATGCAGGATTTGTATGTTAGGCACAACTTCAGCTGTTCTTTGGATGTTTATCCCAATAAGAGGTGCTTTTTCCTTTTTCAACTGGAAGACTAACACTTGTAAGCTTGGCCATTATCTGGCTTTTATCCCATTCGAGTTTTTACTATAGAAACTGTAGTCAGGTTAAAAAAACAAAAAGGACAGAGGCATTTAAACCTGTTCCAATTTTGCAGTCTTGGAGAATAACATTAGTGGACCCAGTGATATGAATGCCATCTGTGTTCGGACTGTCTTCTGGAGCTGAGACTAATACTTGAGAAACTCGCACACTATCAGACCTGGAAATGACAAAATGCATCTGTTGGCTGTTCTGAATAGTAAGGCCCTTTACCTTTATGGCAGAGCTTGAATCTATGGTTAACGCCTGCAACAAACACCTGTGTTAAATCTCACTCTTGTGAATTATTTGGCAGTTCTAATCCAACACACATTCCATGAATTGTTTTTGAACATGACTAAAATAACAAAGAGAAGGTCCTTACAGTAGGTGCCCCTCTGCAAGGCTGTAAACAAGCAAGCAAGAAGAAAAGAAAGATACACGTTAGAATTTTGTTATCATTATTATAATTACTTTTGAATTGAATTACAAGGATGGAAGATATATAGTGGATTTAGAAGAATTACATTTGACTTGTTCTTTTTGCAAGATGATGCCCACCATTTACTGCCTGAGCCGTCAATGACTCCATTCCCTTGGAAGAGGACCCCTTTCAGCTTAGAAAAATCAAGCCAGACTCGTGGCAACTCCGGATTCCAATCATTGGGCTCATCTGGAGCAACTATTGTTCCATCAATCTGTATGATAATAATCCTAGTAATATTAGTAATAATAGCATCAATGATATAATATTAGTACAACAAGTGATGAGAGGGACGAAATCGGTACAAAAAATAGTCTGTCATTTATATTTCTGTCTTGGCATCTGATGAAGATTACCTGAACGACTAACTTATCAGCACAAGGCCCATTGAATCTCGTTGCATTAACTAAATAACGGCGTCCTGGAGGAACCAAGAAAACTGATTTTGGTGTAGAGCAGGCTGTGATCCATGCTTTCTCGAAAGCCTGATGATAATAACACAACACAGAAAGAAAGACCCAACTTACCAAAAGAAAGAAGAAACAAAAGAGCAATCATGAATAAACGAAAAAGTAAAAAAAAAAAATTGATAGTGTGACAGTTAAATTATCATATTAGACCATTGCTTAGCTGACACATGGATGATTTAAATAAACCAACCTTTGATGTCCCCATTACCAAGTATCTTATCATGTCATTTGTCTTATGAAAGTAGAAATCTTTAATACAAATATGTACCTGGGTATCATCAGAAACTCCATTACCAGCAGCACCAAAGCTATCAACATTTACAAGAACCTTGCCACCTCGTTCACTTGTCCACGA
This sequence comes from Khaya senegalensis, assembly GCA_032402905.1. Taxonomy (NCBI): domain Eukaryota; kingdom Viridiplantae; phylum Streptophyta; class Magnoliopsida; order Sapindales; family Meliaceae; genus Khaya; species Khaya senegalensis. The sequence goes on along the minus strand of CP135537.1, from coordinate 6,918,335 downwards.
TGGCACTTCAAAAAGTTCCAACTCATTCTCTTCTTCTAAGTTTTCAAGCTCCCCAAGCATGGCAATGTTGTCATATCCCATGTTTCCTGCAACTGCATGAACCGCTATCAGCAAACCAAAAAAGGAAACCATGAAGAATTTATCCATATTTTTTCTGTTCTGGTTGTTAGACAAGATTTGATTGGTTTGTATAAATCCTGTGAAGACATTGGGTTTTAATTTATAAGAGCAGATTAGTTTTGAAAATGAAGGGATTTGTGGGCTGTATGGCTTGGCTTAAAAGTAGATGAAGGTGCTACATTTTCTACATGCCCACACTTGAAGTACAAGAAAATTTATTTTTGTCTTCCTCGCTTTACTCTTCAACCAGTGTACAAAAAATTAACAAGTCAAAGTGTTCATGGATTCTGTCTGGCTTGTGCTCTTTAAAGCCCTCAGATAAAGGAATGATGCAGGTTATGCAAAGGAAATATTTTTCTAGGTGATCTGAGTTTTTATAAATTAATTATTTGCATATACAGTACCACTATCCAACAATTCAATAAATTCCCATAAGAAAATAGAAAAATAAAAAGGTAATGTATTAGTTAGACCAACCGGGGCAACAGAAAAACATATCCCACTTGACCTTTCCATGCATGCTCAGTCTAAAGCTTCAAGGGAAATAAACCTCTCGATTGTGTTACCAATGCGGAGTTCGCACACTTTACAAACGTGGCTCAGCTTCTTGGAAACAAAACACCCTCTCCAGCACAGTGTCAAGTTTCATATTGAATATAACATAAATTGGTCTTAAATTAAATTTATAAGAACGAGTGGATCAAATTTTTATCGTAATATCACGTTACATATCAAATAATATATTGATTAATTTTAAATTTATAAAAGCGAATATGCCAAATTTTTATTCGTACAAACACTTACAGTTTGATCTTCAATAAAAAATTATCATATTAAATACAAAATTTTTTAAAAGTTATAAAGATAAATAATACAAATTAAGTGAACTCATAATTAATAAGTTTAATAATAATACGAGCGATTAAATGAGTAAAAATATTTTATCTTATACGGTAAATATAAATTAATTTTAAATTTATAAAATTGAATAAGCAATGCTATTTAATAAATTAAATTTTTTTTGCTGATAACAAGCATTCAACCCATAACATTAGGCTGTCAATCTCCTGGATCCGGTAAATAGCTAGTGGCAACTGTTTAGCTCTATCAATCAATGACCAATCGCCCTCGTCACCTTCCTTACCGTAGCAATCTCCCTGATTTGCATCGACACTTCAAAATTCCCTCTTTCAGAATAAAAGTTGGACACTTGCAAATAAACTGCAAAATCCTCTGGTTGAAGCTCCATCAAAGTTATTGCAACTCCTTTTCAGACAGTTTCATTGCTGCGAACCCCTGCAACTTCGCAGCAATGAGATCCACATCACACAATCGCCCTTCTTCAGCCTTGTGCAGAAGACCAGTACGGCCTAACAGATCAAACATGCAGTGGTCTGGGTCAATGCCATAAACAGATTTCATCGAGTTAAACACCAATAGTCCTTCTTTCACCATTCCTGAATGATTGCACCCTGCAAGCACACACGGAAATGTCACTTTATCAGGTATCAGACCACCCTTTTGGATTAATGTTTCCAGCTTGTCAAGGCCTTGTCTTCCCATTCCATTCCGAGTATATCCGTTGATAATTGAAGTGAAAGACACAACAGTTGGGGCAGAAATATTCTCAAACACTAGGTGAGAAAATTCGACATGACCACATCTCGAACATGAATCCATTAAAGAACATGGTACAACAGTATTAGATTCCAGCCCTGATTTTATTGCAACACAGTGCAGCAGTCTGCAGCCACCTAGTTTTGCAATAGCAGACAGTGCTTTCAGAGTCGTGAACAAAGTTACGTCATCAACTCCCAACTCCATCAGCCATCAAGCCAAACATCTCAAGAGCATCGCCAATGTTACCACAGTGCAACAAAGAGGTCATTAGTGAATTACAACACTCCAAAGTTCTACTGGGAACAACCTCAAGTACAGCTACAGAACTCTCAATGTCGCTACACTTCCCATACATAATTACATATCCGTTAAAGCAGATTGAACAAGACACTCCCATGATAAAACCCGTTTTTAAAACATAATGGATCTGTTTCCCAAAAGATAACATTGCCTGTCCTACTAGCAAAATTTGAGAACCCCATAAATGAACACATTGACGCCCTCTTCCCCCAAAACTGCATCCTATAAAACAATTCAAGAGCATCAAATTCCAGAGTCTAATCAGCATAAACTGAAACAATTGAATTCCATGAATAACATCATCCAACAGGATGTTGTCCACAGATTTCTTCGCGTCAATTAAACTCCCACAAACAGAATAAAAATCCAGTAACCATTAGCAACAAAAATGCCCACATACATCCATCCAAGCTTAATCACATGACAAGGTAATTGCTTCCTTGCAAACCGAAACATCCCATTACTACACCCGAGAATCATATAACAAAACTGAGCCCATTGGTGCTCCACGCCATCATCTTTACTTTTAGTATATATTTTCAACCCCTCTGCTGGTCGGCTCAGTACACAGAATGCTTGAAACATCAAATTCCGTGTGGCTAAGTTTCTCTCTTGTAACTCGTCAAACAACTTCAAAGCTTCAACACCGAGTCCCATACGCATATGCAGATCAACGGGTGAGCTCCCTGTATTCAAATTCAATCCAAACCCAAGCGAGACCACTCTACAATGAACCTGAAGTCCTGCTATAGAACCCGGCATTGCTACGACTACTTGAAACAGAAGAAAACGTCGATGCCCTTTCTTTGAGTCCATGGTAAACCACATCATTGTAAAGATAAAGAGCCTGCTTTGGGTGGCCATATTTCCCATAGCCCGACATTAGCACGTTGTCAAAAGCTTTCAAAGCGCAGAACCTTCTGCAAATTTTCTTCTCGTTTTCTACAGTGGCTTGTAAGAAAATTTTCAATTTATAATAATTATTTAAGAGTTCAGTTATACAAGCCTATAAGAAGTAAACAAAACCGACAGACATTGCTTTACATTTTAACAAGACATTCCGCAGCCCCATAGAAATTCATTTATCATAGGCTTGAGACGAAACTGCAGTAGATCAAACAATAGAAAAGGCCAATAAAAATAAACGAAGAAGATTCTCGCAAACTGGAAACACTAAACATCCTTGCCCCATTGTAAGATACACCTGAATTGTGTACAGGGAAGACAGATGGTCAATCATTTCCAGATAAAAGCAAGCGGAGGACCCAGGTTTAAGCAGAGAATTATTTCATAATTATATTGAGACAGTCGATTCACATGCAACAGCTGATGACAGACAAACATGAAAATCAGAAAATAATAGATTCGTAGATTAACATGTCGATGCAATGGCCTCCAAGAGGGTGGCTACAAATTGCATCTGGGTTTCTTCATCAATTGTTGAGAAGAGAGGAACATGGACAAACAGAGATTTATGACCTTTCTGCTCTGCAAACCGAAGAGAGTGATAGTAGACGTAATTGCAAACGAAACGGCCTGCATCGTCAGATTTAGTTGCATTAAAGCCCTTCTTCTTCAAGAACTTTAGGATTGCTTCAGTGGCGAGAGATGTCTTCAAGAACCAAAAGATGCAAATGTTAACACAGAGGGACAGGGAGAGAGAGATTCAACTGCAGGCTAAGGCATAACAAACAAAGATTCAAGCTATAACAGTGAGGAGAAATTGTTCAAGTTTACTGCCTACCACATACGTTGTCACTTACAAGATTTAGCCAACAAGATTTGGATATGGTTAGAAAACAAGCACGGTCAATTGCTGTAAAGATTTCATAATACTGTCTCGTTATCTTAAACTGCTGCTTTTAGGGCAGATACACACACTATAGACTAAATAATGCAAGTTCACCTTGCTCTTTTCCTATTGATAAATAATATTACTACTAATGTATGCAACTAAATTTACTAGATTGCAGCATTATTGGCATCTCTTCCCTGCACAATAATTTTTCATTTAATTTTTTGCTTTTTAACTACAAAAGGATTGACATTTACATCAAGGTATCACTTACTCATTTCTTAACGGGAAATGATAAGTTTAAATATTAAACTCGGGATCTAATTGATATTGAGTTAAAATGGAAAAAAAGTAATTAATTGAAAGACACCTGGATTAGCAATACTTATTAAAGTGAACTTGCAGATTTATAGTATAAATCCAACAAAAAATTTATGAACACAGCCCATTAAACATTATTCCAAGTACCAATCTCCCAATGTCTAGCAAAGAAGGGTGGGGAGAGGGAGAGTGGGGGGAGGTTGTTCTCAGATTACCTGTCTTATCCGGGAAATTTCTCCATCCTCACGGACTACTGGAAGAAACTGGAAAAAGCAAAAGCAAATTCAGTGCCAAAAGAAATTGAAGGCAGTTTCATCTGCAAGCCCCAAAATTATATTTACTTTTTACATGGGAAAGGGTTATTTTACTGCTATATATTCTGGATTAAGAACGCACCATATCCATTTTTTCCAATTTCATTCCTAGAAGAAAGACAGGAGTAACACAAAAGGCTCCTTTGTAGAGAACATAATCCAAGAAAAAGGAAAGAGTTAAAAAAGAGTTGAAGAAAATAGCTCTTTTAATGAAGATAAAAAAAAATTTACCTGAGGTTGCCATCCAAGTTGATCTCGACAACAGAACGTAGCTTCATTCACTGCCTGCTGCTCTAAGGCAAACTTCGATGACTCACTATTCACCCCAAAATGAATCTGCAGAAGCAATAAATCTTAAGTCTTTCAAACACTATGCTTAATCCCAGAAACCTGATGCTGTAAGTAGTATAGACTCCTATATCATCATTTTCCTATTGGAAAAACGAGTGGATAGACATTTTTGTTATTGACAACTGAAATACCAAGCCTAAAGGTTAGAAGCATGCACAGCAATAATTATAAATCACTTGCATATATGAGTTTGAATGCTTTGATGCCAAATAGAAGCAACAAGAAATAGACAGACAACACCAAAAAGGTTCAAGAACAATTGCAGTAGAAATAAGAGAAGAAAAAAAAAAAAGGTAAAAGAGCTAGTAGTAGGAAATGCAAAAAAGAAAGAAAAAGAAAACAAGCAATGAACGAGTAAGACAACTATAATTTTAGGACACACGAGTATATGCATGAATCAATTACTAACATGTTTTTAAAAGTTTATCAGGCTTTTTTATTTCCATATTGTTTGAAATTTTCAGGTCAGTCTCAGAATTGATTTCTAGCAAGGCATCCTGAGAAGTCTTTTTGAATTCTCATTTCTTTTTTGAAATAAATTTTGTACAACAGGATCTTACATAGTTAGTGCACTCAAATCATAGCCCCCTGTTTGCTGCTTTCAGAAAATTAATGAACCAGGCAAACTAAATTTTGTACAAATTTCCCTTTCTCATGTCACATATAAATCCAAAATATTAGTTGCATAATAAAGCTGACCCATAAGACTTGTTCATCGCTTGTATTCGTTCCAGAGATGCCTGATTCCAAGATCTTGTAAAGCATAGGAAGTGCACCATATCCAGCAGTCTCCAGAATATTGCAACTGCCCAAAGTAACACCAGCAGGCAGTCCCCTTTTTTCAACATAATCCTTTAGATTATTAACTATAGTCTCCGTAGGATTTTCATCAACCCCTTGGAACTTCTTAAATCCAGTTACATGAATGACTACAGCCTTTGGCCCTTCAGACCCCATCTCCTTGCTTCGTACAAGGATGCAGTTCCCTATCTTCAACGTAATACTGCCGGTAGATCCTGTCTACGAACCAATCCCCAACCTGGTGAAAACAACAAAATCAAGCAAGATAGCATCATTAACAGATTTCCCATATAATATGCATAAGAACATATTCTCCAGGCCCAAGTAGCAGAAAGAGTTGCTAAAGAGCTGAGATGTAAATAGAGTGATCTTTCAGTCCCTTATCTTTTCCCATTCAAAAGCTAAAGGAATGAAGTTGCTCACTTATGACAGTGAAAGTAAAGGCATCATACACTCCCTTCTCATAAGGGAAAGAAATTCAAACTCAAAATGCTAACAAGACCGTGCCTCAATTCATTATTTTAGTCTTTCTACTAAAATTTTTTTCATTGACATACAAAAAACAACCAATGACTCAAAGAAAATAGAAAAGAAACAAAGTGCTAGTGAATCATATACATTATTAAACATTTATTGGGGGATATGGCACTGTGCAGAGGCCACATGAATCCATCCTGTTTGAAACACCTTGAATTTCTCCAATTAAATTTATTAATCGTGGAGTAGCAGAGAAGAATTCATCCCCTCATTCACCAGGACGTAAAGTCGAATCATTTTTCTTTTCAACATTTACCTTTAATTCCCCTTGTTAGCATAGCCAGAGGCCACCACGATTTGAGAACAAATCGAAACTCCATTAGTTACATATTCCTCAAAAATAAAAATAGATGAAAAAGAATTCCATACAAGAATCTAAATCGGATTCCATATGAAACCATAAACAAAGATATCCAATAAGCAAGAATCGGATTATCAACTCAAACAAGGAACATACAGTTCAAGCGTAAAATTGAATGAGATAATTACCTCGGCCACGGCGCAGGCAAAAAAGAGAGCAAGTTTTCGTCTGCTCTCTCCGTCTCTTATTGGCCTGGAATCGTAATCAAATGCGCTTCCGCACTTTGATTTATCACGTAACCACCACCGTTTCTGCCTTATCAGGATTAAAAATAGAGATAGCCGCCGCCAGCAGTAGCGGGGAAGTTCGTCACCATCTGATTTACAGCTACTCTTCTCACGCGTGGCATAAAACCATACCCTTCCGAGCGCAAACGACAAGTAAATGGCGACGACGGGAGAAATTATTAAAGAATAATAACAGTTAGGTACCCTTTAATATACCTTGAGTATAAGTTAGCCCAACAATTTTTGAGTAAGAATGAAGAAATAAGGGTCTTTGTTAAAGAACACCTATCTTTAGGGATTCATATGTTATTATCTTAAAATATAAGTCTGTAGCAATGGTGGTCATGCGAAACATGGTCATTTTCTATAATAAAACGAAGGAAAAGGCGCCAATATCTCGCAAGTCATCGCTTTTACAGCGAGTATCGTTTTATTAATTTTTAGTTCAAAATAGAAATTTGTGACAGAATTAGCAGATTCATTCATTGTTAGGGTTGAGAACATGACTCGATCCAAGGACGAGTCTCCTGCAGTTCGCGTGTATACTGTCTGCGACGAATCTAGGTCTTTTTCTCCCTTTGTAGATGATCGAAGAGATCGATCAATTTCTGTAATTTCTTTGCTTGAATTTACTCCTGTTCTCATTTTCGGCAGATACTTGATTGTTAGAAATGTTCCGTCTCTAGGATGCGGCGACGATTTGTTGAAATTGTTCGCTACTTATGGAGACATCGAAGAGTAAGTAAGTTTTCTATCTGACTTTCTCTCTTTCTTTTTTTAAGTACAATTGCTGAAATTTGTTATACCAGGTTAATTTTGATCTTAATTTCTTTTTTAGATGTAAACCAATGGATGCAGAAGACTGTGATCCATTTACAGACGTTTACTTTATCAAATTTCGCCTGTTCAGCAACGCCAGGTGAATCAAAATTAGTTCATAGCGGTGGTTTCATAATTTGTGTTAGATTTTCAAGCAATTCTTGTTATCGATTAAGAATACATTGTGTTTGCACTGGGAAACTCTGTAGATTTGCGAAACGAAAGCTGGACGAGTTTGTTTTCCTTGGGAATAGAATAAAGGTTTCATATGCTCCTCAGTTTGAGAGTGTCTCTGATACTAAGGATAAGTTGGAAAGCAGGAGAAAGGAAGTTCTTGCAAGAATGAATGGTAAGCACCCTTTTTTTAACTTATTTTATTGTTGAGACGCATAATGGGAATTTTCTTGTGAAAATTAATTGCTTGTGGTGATTTATATCTCAGGCTAAGTGCGTTTTAATTTACTGATGTCAGCTGGAAGATCCAAAGTGCCTATGGTTCTTCATTCAGGTGATTTGAGCGAAGCTTCACTGATTTCACCTTGCGTGCAGCCTAACTTTGTTTCCGAGCAAAGGTAGCACAAATTTATGGTACTTTTTCCTTTTCAGTAAAGTCTCTTAAGGTTGTTTGTTGCTATAGTTCAATTAATTTTACTTCCTCTCTTTAGGGGCTCTAGTGAATCACAACATATCCCTCTAGTAAATGGTTCTCCAATCACTAGGGTTTCCTCTGACAAGGTATGTCACTGCTCATTATTCCTACCTTTGCCAAACTTATTTGATATCAAAATTGCTGTGAAATATAGCAATAGCTGTTGTATCTTTCACAATTGAGGTAGTAATTCTAACTCAGCTAAGTAGCACTTAGGAACTTGGCTGCATTCATTCAAACAAAGACCTTCAGTAAACAAGTTAACTCTATTTCGGGCTTTCAGTAGCTAAACCCAAGTTCTCTTGAGTTGGGTCAGCATGGAGTTCATTGTTACCATTCTTTAGCTCGTTATACGCAATTTTTTTTGCATTGAAACCCTGTCTTAGTTTCTTTGTCTTCCTTTAAGAACAATAAAATGAAATGTTCTTGAAATATTTATGCAATATGTTGAGTAAGATAAGCAGCATTTCTTGAAATAATAACATTAACAAGTTGTCATAGAGAAGTGAATGTTAAATAACCTTAAATTGTTTTGTGTAGTGATCATCAAGTCAGGATGGGTTTAGTTGTTGTCCAAGCTTAATCCATGCTGAATTCCACCTTAAGTTGGGTTGAATATTTTCAACCCTAAGCCAATCTCTGTCTAGAATTCAGTCCCTGCCTGACCATTGTTTGTGACATTTGTCGAGTTGAGGTCAACTTACTCAAACTGCAGCCTTGATTGTGCACTTTTGGTGGTGAGACTTGGCCCTTGTCAGTCGATAATACTTGGTTTTACTATGCTACTCTAAGAATTTAACGTTTTCTTGTAAACTAATGGAGTGGCATTTTCTTGCATTAAAATTCTTTAGTTTTTAGCCATCGGCATTTTTTATGTAAATTTACTCCTTATTCCTTGTAAGTGTGATCACCGTACGAATTTGCAACTAGCAATTCTAATTTACTGCTGTAGTAATATAGAAATTTCAGTTTTTAAACTCTGGTCATCTTTCTTTATGTTCACGATGTCGAAGCAAAACTAAAAAGTATTCCTCTGGTTATCACCTTTAGGTTAATGATTTTGCTCAATGTTCATGTTTATGGATAAGTATCCATATGGAACTTTTGAGTATTTATTAGACACAACATGGTTATAATATTACTCGTTTCAAAGGGTTAAGTATTTGAACTTATCATGTAAGGTTGTGGAAGTTGCTTGATGTCTTATTTCCCAGGACTAACCATAATGTTTCCTACTGTAATCAATCCCAGGATTATTTTGTTTCTCAGTCAATGAATCATACAGTTCGATTGGTCCGGGAGAAGCTCAATAAGGTGACAAACCTCTATGGCTTCATTTCCTTTCAAGAGAATTAGTTACTGTACTAAAAAATTTATTTCCATTTCTATTCTTTTCTTACTTTCAGATTGAATCTAGTACTGAGCATCTACAAGCTGGACCTGCATCCAAGAAACCAAGATTGGACAATAGAAGAAGAATCTAATGAATTTCTGGGGATGGAGAAAACCAGCTGGACGTAGAAATTGGCTTTTTCAGTCTCACCTTATGATCATTATTGTTTCCCCTCATCTTCTGCACATGATCGATGGATTTGTTATGCACATTATGTCACTAACACCTGTAAACTAAGGACATCAGATCTTGGCTCTTATCGACACTAATTTTTAGTCTTAATTTTTGTTTTAAATCCCAAATCCATGTCAAATTCATACTTACTATGTTCTTTGTTGGAAGAATGTCCTAACAATGTGAACTTTTGTGTAATATGAAAAATGTATAACAACTGCGCTTTTGCAAAGAGCGTTGATACTGAATGAAAGGTCATGTTTAAGAACTCTGTATAAATGCGGGTAACCTGCAAAGTTTTTTCCCACACCATGTGCAGTAGCATCAATGGTGACCCAGTTTATGTGAATCCATTGAAAATAAACCATTTGCAAAATGAGCAAGTTGACTTGGGCCACATTCATCAAACAGAAAGAGTAGGAATGGGCAGTGACCTGACCCGAACAATCATTTTAGCGAAGCCAGTCATTGCTAGTTTGGCTGTACATCTTCCTTGAGCTAAAGGAAAGGAGAATGACCCAAACTGCATCTTTTGGAAATGACAGATTATACAATTCATAACTCGAGGAAGAAAGTGCCAACATCTATCACACTGGAAGGGTAACTTCTCATTCTTGAGTAATTTGCTTGTATCATTAGGACAGGTACACTGGGAGGCTAGCATTTTTCACAAACTGGCATACAGGACAAACATTGACTAACACATCACAATCTTTACACAAACACAGATGCCTACAAGGCATCAACAACACAGAGACCTCCTTCATCTTGCACGCTCTACAGATCATGTGATTATTCCGGTGAACAGATTTTGAGGGTCCCCCTGGAATACTTAGATAGTTGTTTGGGTCAATGTATGAGGCAGCATCATCAACTTCACTGTCTCCGAATCCTTCCTTCCCTTGGTCAGCACCCTGCGAAATTGCCTGCTGAAGGTTGCTCTTTAGTAAATTAACAACAGACTCATTGTACTTGGCTCTATAGTGCCAATTCTGCGCTTCAGAAGCCACTTGCTTTATTCTCTCGATCAGTTCCCTGTTCTTGCGGTTCATGGTTTCTATTTCAATGTCTTTCTCCTGGAGTTTCTTGCTGACACCTTTCTCTATAGCTGCAAGGAATGAAGCCATGTGTCTGTGCTTCATGTCCCTGACCCCCTTCGCCAAGTGTTCTTCCTGTCAGAAAAGTTATATACAAAGATAAATTTCAAGACGCCAACAATAGCAATATGTAACTACTATAAACAAAGGATGCAATTAGATGGCTCAATTACTGAGTTTCGATGATATGGTGTATTGACATGATTTGAATTCCACCAGTCGTGGTTAGATCAGGTATCCTGGGTCTCATAAATTATAAAGCAATAATGGAAGCATTGGATAATATAAATCATTCCAAGTTATAACTACACAACGAAATAGATATTGATGCAATGCAACAGCATGTCTTGTGGAGATACATCTCTATCCCAGCTTAAAGACCATAGGTACCTGAATTTTGATATACTGATTGAATTCTTCTTTCTGCCGATCAAGCTCAGTCCTAATATTATCACCAAGTGACAAGATGATTGGTGGTGCTGCAGTCATACTTCCACTGGCAGAAGTTACAGACGAATTGTGTTCATCATCATCATATGATAGTCTTAACCCTGTTGATACGGGATTTGATTTTGGAATGCTTGCTGAGCGGTCAGCTTCATCTTGACAAATATTGGAATTCAAAGAGATCTGCAGCTTTTGCTGCCTTGAGAATTCTTCTGTTTCCCTGCTTCGTTTGTTGGGCCGAATCATTGGAGTGATATGCTCATTTCCAAAGTAATTGACTGGATCAATGCTACACCCAGCTGGTACTGAAACAAGGATTGCAAATTATAAACAGTCCAACAACAAGAAATAAGCAAAGGTAGTAAACAAAAAGTGGACTGCAGACCAATTCTTATAAAGGAAAAAAAAAGAAGAATGGGGGTGGGGTGTGGTGTGGTGTGGTGTGGGTTGTGGAGGTTGGGGGGGTTTGGGCAGTGTGGAAAGAGATCCAAAATTGGGAAAGGTGAACACTATGTCTAAAAAAAGAGAGATGCAAACTTAGAGTTCGTATTTTTGCAAGGCTACTAGTGAAGGTATAAAAGGAACATTCCTGCTGTAGCATAATAAATAGATAAATATAAAAAAACTCATGAAGCAAATAAATGGTAAAATTTAATATGTCAAGTGAATGAGAGGGAGCTCACATTTTCCAAATAACTGCAGCTGATTTGATGCATTAGGCTGATACTGAAAATGATTCTCATCCAGGAAAACTGGAACAACAGGATTGCCATTGTTGCCTCCCAACATTTTACAACAAAAAGGCTAATTATGCTAGGTATACAGCTGTCAAAAATATTCCTATATCACCTGCATAAGGAGAAAAAGAACTGAAATATGAGTTACAGCAGAATCCCAGTAAGTTTAGGAAAATTCCATTTTAACAGCCACATTCAACATGAACAAGTGTAGATTTCTGGCTAACAGAAAGACGTTTAGATAAGGTCACTCCACAAGGTTTGCCTCCAAGTTAGATAAATACATGTTTATGGAACTCTGATCCCAAGGGAAATTTTAGTTATGCATTTAAGTTGCACAATGGTAAAACTATAAGTTACTGCTGATGATACAAAATATGCATTAAATCTCAAGAAAAATTACGTCAGTTATCTGTAAACAGGTAAGCAAGTTTCTATAAAATGCTTCGAAGGTCTATTAATAAGTTTCAGTGTTTCATAATCAGAAAAGATGGAACAGTGAAGAGAATGCATGGTAATATGATATAATGATACCGTATAGTCTATACTCGTGATATATGCATGACCTACATTATGAGATACAACATAAACTCTGATGAAATTCAGTTCATTATTACCACATGTCTAAATTCAGGAAGGATCACATTCTAGTTGCAGTAGCTCTCCCATCTATTTAGTTGATAACAAACAAAATGCAACTTCCATATTGTTCACAATAAAATTACACATAACACCACGTAATTAATTAATCAATACTAGCATGCAAATCAATGCCCACAAGCCCTTAATTAATCAAAAATCGATGACCTTCAAGAACTACTCTAAAGATAGTAGCAGTACATAAAAAATACCATCAGTATCTCCAACCTTTAAATTGTATAGATAAACTCAAGAAAAAGGAAAAAAAAGACATAAATCCCTCCAGATCATTAAAACCCACAGATTGAACTGCCATAGAGATAGTTCAGAATGAAGAGTAAACCAAGACCATCCTAGCCAGAAAATAACGCTAATAATAAAGGTTTGGAAAATCGAAAACAGAGGTGATGTTCATCAAAAGAAGCAATCTTACTGGAAACAGATGCTTCTGAAAAAGCCAGATACCCGACTAAACATCTGAGAGAAGAAGGCAGAAGGAGGGATACATGAATTGCAACCAAGAACGGTTTTTTTTTTTTTTGTCTAAAGAAAATTATGGGCACCCATCAAATGCTAAGCTCCCAAAACAAAAATTAATAAAAACTTGGCAAAGAAAAAACAATCCATGCTGTTTGACCGGGAACAATAACTAGATATTCGAAAGCAAGAAAATCACTTAAAGCTTATAGTTTTAGATCTCCTTCAAGATTCTAATCAATCACCCAACAAAAATAAGACGGTAAGAACAAAAAGAAAATAAGCTCATCCATATCAAGAAAAAACAACAGTCATACCTGCAATATACCCAGAGTATTTGATTCCGTTCAAATACCAGCCGCTGCCCAAGATCCTGCAACACCACAGCAATCTAAAATCACAAACAAAGATAACATGAAACCCGAATAATAAGAACAAATAAAAAAGCTTTTGATCATCCAAAGAAAGCCAAAAAAAAGAGAGAGAGAGAGAAAGAGAGCAAACCCATTGAACACCTGAAAATATAATCTTCCCCGACAAAGGATCAGAGAGACAAACCGATCGTCTAGAATGTGAAAACCATCATCAGATGAAGAAAATGCTAGAAGCAGAGAGAGAAGTCAAGCAGATAAAGACGCTGGATGACAAAACAAGAAGAAGAATAGAAACAGTAACGGATGGAACTGAAATGATTTGAATCTTTAATGGGTATAAAGAAAAGGAGAAGGTGCGGTGGTAGTGGGGGAATGGGGAAGGAATTATTGAAACGAATGAATCAATGAATCAATCGGTGGTGCTGATGCTACTGCTGACAGACTCTTAGTTGTTGTTACGCAAACTGGTTTTTCTTTTTTTGTTTTCTTTTGGTTAATGGCTTTAAATACTAATTTATTACCATCATTCAGTGAATTTGAGAAGAGATTAACCGTAATGCAGAGATTAGGATGATCCTAAGCAAGTAAAACGTCTGGTTTAACAGTGTGGGAGTGGACCCGTATTTACAGAAAGCAACAGTTCTTCTTTCTTGATTTCTGCATAACTGTTGTATCATCCCATCCGTCACCAACTTTCCAGTTTTTATTTTTATTTATTTTCAGAATTTAACCAAAACCCAATTACTATTAACCGAGGATTGACAATTTCCTGACCCAATAATTTTTCATAATTCCCAATTTTTCATTTAAAAGTAAAAAAAAAAAAATTATATTTACCGCAGAATAATGAATAGATGAGGGGTGGTGGTCGGTACGAGGCCCATCAACAACCATTAAATATAAAGCGGGCAAAAGAGAGAATGCGGGGTTTGCTGTCTGACTGCTGCCTTATGGGTCCCGCCGGCAACTTCGTAGTTAGCGGGTAATTTTGGCGGGTGAACAAAACGACGAGTACTGAAACCCTTGTTTCACGGAATTAGCAATGGCCGATGAATATCAGCATCATAATTTATGATTTAAGAAAAATAAAAATAAAAAATTATCCGGTGCCGTGGTTCGTGATTATCAATATCTCGCGTCAGATCTGTTCTTGGGAAATCACACGGTGACAGTGCCCAATTGACGTTTGTCAGAGTTATCATTTACCGTTGAAAAGACGTGATTTTACAATTCCACGCGGTACGAAATTAGGAACGCTTGCAGCCAATGTCGACAAGGTGGTTGTCTAAATTGGAACACGTTTAGTATGCAATAAACAACATTATTATAACATTGTCCACGTGGGTCATGTGATCTTTTTGTTGTAGACCAAAATTTTAATCCAATTCCGACCGTCCTTTTCTCAAGATCTGATTTTGATTTTGATTAAAGCAAGTCAATGAACAAATAGTTGTTCAACAAGACACGGTCGGTGCCAGGCTTAGGTTTAATTTTAACTTGGAAGAAATGTCTGTCCACAACAAGACGACATGCCGTCCATGATCCGGCCCGCCAAGGTTGGAAAACTATAGTGGTTCCAATTTCCAAATTCCCAATTTTCTGAGTCAAGGTTCTAAAATTCTCATGGTCATTGGTTCGTTATTGGTCAGGGATAATTTGGTCTTTACATATCAAATATCGGTCAAAATTTCGAGTTCATGAATTTGTAGTCAATTTTCTTAAGGCGGTGAGTCGTTGACAATTTTAGGGAAGACGCCCTATTCTACAGTGACTGCGCATAAACCCCGATAGGACCTCCAGACTAGAGTATAACAGACAAGAGGAAGATGATCATCCCAGTTCGTTGCTTCACTTGCGGCAAGGTAATTTTTCGTTTTACGATTATCAGGGTTTGCGAATTCTCTCTTATTGGGTTCATTCTTTCGAATCACTTTAGGGTTTTTATTGTTTTGATTCTCAGGTCATTGGAAACAAATGGGACACGTATCTTGACCTTCTCCAGGCAGACTACACTGAAGGGTGAGAATCTAATTTCCATGTTTTTATTTCTTTTTATTGTTTTTCTTTTTCTTTTCCTTAATTTGTTTTCCCAATTCTCTCCCATTATTGAAGCTGTTACTGGTGATATTGTTCCTATGATGAAATAATCTTTGATTCAAACTGGGTTCATTCTCGATAAACTTTTTGCATATTAATTGTAACTTTGTTAAATAAATTTTGGTGCATATTTAATCTTTCACATGTCTTTCAACACTTCCTTTTTCTTTTTTGGTTTTGGTGGTTTCAGCGATACTCACTTGTGCTTCCTATACTTTGGACTGATGCATAAAGTTCAAAATATAATTGTGGGGTGTGTGTGTTGAGGGCATTGATTTTAGTATGGGTTGTGTGTTTAACCTGATGCACTGTGAATAGTGTCATTGTTCTGGAATTGCAAGTTTGAGTATACTAAGATTGGTTGGATTTTTTTTTTCATTAATATTCCTGCATTACTTTCATGGTTTGTTGGCCTGATCATTGATGAATGAATTTGGACCATGGACCCAGTAGCGTACAAGCATGGATACATTGATTTATTTGAGTCTATAGTCTGTGGAACTGTATGTTTGCACTATATGGTTGCTAGATTTTGGACTAATTCATAAAGTTAAAAATATAATAGTGGGGTGTGCTCAGACTGTATGTTTGCAATATATCATTTCTCTAGCAACTATGTATTCAATTTTGTGGGCTTGCAATCAAATATGAATGAACGTTCGTCTTTGTGCTTGATTATAGACTCCCAAAATTCAACAGGTATACAAGATTACAATCACATTACAAGCATATTTTGTTTAGGTCTTACTGTTAACTGTTTGGTATGCAGAGATGCTCTCGATGCGTTGGGATTGGTCCGCTATTGCTGCAGGCGAATGCTTATGACTCATGTTGACCTCATTGAAAAGCTTCTTAACTACAATAGTAATTTTCTTCTTTTTCCCTCCTATCTTACTCTTTGCATGTATGTGTGGGTGTTTAATAGTGTAGTCTTTCTCCCGTTTCCATCCCTCACTCTGAGTGTCCATATGTGTTTCATATCTGTTGCCGTTAGATTTCTTTGTTGTTTCTTTGCACTGATTTATTACTTTGTTGCAGCTTTGGA
This sequence comes from Khaya senegalensis, assembly GCA_032402905.1. Lineage (NCBI taxonomy): Eukaryota > Viridiplantae > Streptophyta > Magnoliopsida > Sapindales > Meliaceae > Khaya > Khaya senegalensis. The sequence continues at coordinate 6,901,640 of CP135537.1, read as the reverse complement.
AAAGTCTGACACCAGCTGAGGAAGCCTATGGATTGACTTGAAGTTGGTTTTGTTCGCATTGTCTGTTGCAGTTGTATGTTAGCCTATATGAGTGTGAGCACTTTTATGTGCTTTATTAGTCCTGTTTAGTATAGCAATATTGGAAATCAGATACAAGGAAAGACTTTACTGGTCTTGTTAAGTATGGAACAGTATTAGAAATCAAATACAAGGAAATACTTTACTGGTTGTGATTAAGTCATAATTGTTCGTTAGATGTGTGCAATGGATTTTTAGAAGCTGAATATCAAGTGCTTGGAATGCCGTGTTAGTTGTTTGAATGTCGTTTCCTTGCTTGATATGGTGTTACACTCAAATCAAAAACAGTGATTTTTGGATATGCAAGCTATGTTATGTGCTTTGTTAAATTGACTTTGTATCATACAAGTCCAGGTGTTGGTTTGATGAACTAGATTAATAGTCCTTGGTACTCTACGTCCACATCCATAGTCACTTTCTCTTCTTATTTTCTTTCCTACGTAATGTCACCTTTCAATCCATACGGTACACTCAAATCTTTTTAAAAGAAATTGCTTGTAACTTTAGCATAACCCAAGAATGCAAGGGTTTGCATGTGTGGGTACAAATCAAATGAACAGTGATTTTTTTTGTTAAGAGGATTGGTTACTCTAGTAAGTAATCGTAGTTGGTGATTGTTTATAAGTCGTCCGAGAGAAAATGGTGAAAGGTCTTGGAATTCGGATTTGAATTTGTAATCGGAGTTGGTGATTGTTTTTATGCGGACAAGCTTAGCGAACACCCTTAAACATGCCATGGGCGGTTGGTGTCTTGAAGGCTATTCATCCTGATCCATGAGAATTCATTCGCGTGCATTTGGAGCATGCCGATTTCGTCCGTTTGTTTGTTAGGGTTGCGTATGAAATGGCATTGGGAGCCACCAAAGAAGAGGTGAGAATTCTCTTATGACCAAAACAGGGACCACAACCACAATGCATAGAAGACAAAAGTAGAGAAACTGTCTTTTTTCCCTTGTAAAGGTTTATTGCCGAATCACGACCATTTGAAAAGCGAAAGTGATGGAAACCTATAAAGCAAACTGCGTATGAAACCAACCGTATACTAGTATCGGCTCTTGTGGGTTTACTTGGACCATTAACTACAATGGTTATAACCCTGTATCATAGAATGATCCGTGTGCCTATTTTCTTTATGGGTTTCCTCCAAGAAACCTAATTATCAATCTTTCTGTACAAAAAATATTAACTGCTTTATTAAGCATTATTGGATCAATTGTCATCCATAAAAAGACAATGGAAATCTACTATCATGGAACTCCTGCATGTGCACTCATTATTGAAGAGTCAGCGGGGAATCTGTCAACCAAAATGTTCAGCACATAGCATTGTATCTCCACAAGAGCCGGCCAATAAATTATTCCTGCTAAACTGTTTACAACTCTGTCATTAACATTAGCATTAGCACGTTTAATACCTCAAACAACCTTCATACAAGAATCTAATCAAGATTTAATAAATTGGTTGGTTGCTGTTGTTCGTGAATTGTGGTGGCCATGGCAATAGGGCAAGTTATTAGATCATCTCATTCCACTAAAGGAAAACTTGTGTCTCTCCTAGTTTTAAGATGTGGCATGTGTTTTGTACACGAAAGATATCCAATATCATAAGGTTACAATTAACTGACTCATCAAAGGATCGAACTTGCTTCATGACAAAATCGAACGGTTGTATTCGAACCATTCTCTGCTGGTCATCGAAGGGACCACTAGGCATTCTAAGGCTATCGTAGGGGCGGTACCTCAAGTGGCTACGGGGGTTGTCATCGTCAAAATACGTACAATAATGTATTTTTATCAATCAAACTCTGAGAATATTATCAGCCTCTTATCTCCTGAAGATGAGGTGATATATATCATTTGGATTTCTTGTGCTTTTTGGGCCCTTCACTTGGATATCTGTGGATAACAAGCACCCTTTCTAATTGCTCCTGCTATTTGTTGTATAAATTATCGAAATATCTTCCCCTTCCTTGCCCTGTTCATTTGTTTGCATTCTCTTTTGCTCTCTTTCTGTTCCTTATTGACTTCCTTCTTTTGTTCTCTTGGCTTATTTTTGTCCATTTTTATAATCATAGGATGGAGAGAGAAGAAATGTATAATCATAACCACCGTTTTCTTCCCTGTTTGCATTGCCACCCACATAGCCACATTAGGATGGTAAGTGAATCCACTCTCTCTCTCTCCCTTTTAACACAACATATTGTTGCACTTGCACATACAAAAACAGGTTATAGTGCCTAGATATAGTATTAATTTATTCACGTTTTTTGCATGGAGAACATAGGTTCAGCATCTTATAGAGAGGTGTTTGCTTCTTCACATGAGTCGAGACCAATGCGTAAAGGCACTCGCAGAGCACGCCAGCCTTTGGCCACTCTTTACACTTACGGGTAATCTCTCTCTCTCTCTCTCTCTCTCTCTCTCTCTCTCTCTATTTGAGACAATGTGTAGGATGAACACATGAGAACGTGAACACACACACACACATTTATATGCACAGTGAGCCTGTTTAGTTGTGTGCACACACAATGATTCTGTGGGGATTTAAAGGGATCCGAACGTTTATGTTCATTCTGTAAACTTAGTGGGGTTCATGTTTGCAGTATGGAGGGAGCTACAAAAGGAGAATAAGGACTTCTTTCGAGCATATTTTCGTGCTTTCTCTCCCAGGCCTTGCATGACTAAGTCCTCAGGTTTTCTTCATTTTCCGCTGCTCATTATACTCTACAATTTCCACATCAATTCTAATGATCTAGTATTGATAACAGTTTTTCTTCTGTTTTCAGGTAGATGTATTCAAAGGAAACTAAGATTCACGAGAAGGAAACAATACTGGAGGTGATTCTTCAATGGGGACATTAAGGATCATGCATAGAAGGTTTACTACAGTTGTAGGGTTTGGTAATAACGCCCCATAAGCTAGTTTAGTTCGCTCGAGAAATGTTCAGATATATGCTAGAAGCTTTTGTTTAATGGTGATATAATATAAGTTATCCATGTACTACCGTAATGTAATTTTTCATCTTCTCGCTTTACTGTCATACAGTAATTTACATCAGAATTTCAGACAAGGTCCTCATGAATCATACAGGAGCAGCTAGCTACATTAACTTCAAAACGAAATGCAACAATGCATTGACCCGCATCTTGTGAATTGACGGAACAGAAATTCAGGCTGTCTTTATATATGATTTACAGATCATCAAATTTGCTGCAAGCTCTCCTTAAGTCTTGCATATATTAGGGAACAGAATTACCAGAAGCGAGAAACAGCATTCATGCAAATGTGATGGAGATTCAATAATTTTAACCCTAATCCAATCCATAACCCTAAGAAACTTTTATTTAACTACAAACTAGTTTAGTACAACCAAAATACTAACACCCTTTGGAAAATGAAGCTGCGTTTAGTCAGTGAGATGCTAGTACTTGAAGTGAAAACCCAATTTCCAATCTTGAAGTGAAAACCCAATTTCCAATAGCATCTTCCCCAAATAGGTAAATGATTTAAACACCCTCTCTAACCCCAAAAGAGATACAACTTTCTTTTTACTGTAGTTTATGCAAGTCTTGTTCTTTCAAAGGGTGTCGTTGCCCTCAAGGAATGCCTTGGGGCTTTTCTTTCACGGAAACCATTGCCTTCTACATGGACCTGAAACATTTTACAACAGAAAGTTAAGCTCCCATTTCAGTGGCATATGTTACTGCACAAATACCCAAATGGGTTAACACTCATAAATTTGACATGCAGTGGTTGAACTACAAGATAGTGACTGGCTTTGAAATCCGAAAAGTGATATAAATATCACCATGTCATTAACCCTTCTAATGAAGTTAATTTGGCAAATGGAAACTGCCCATAAATCATCAGTCCCCATTTCAGCATAGCTTGGATCCTTGCTTAAGATGACTTGGTAAGATGTGTACTACCAATTGTCATCATCTGTGTGAACTAGATTTAAATAATTGTGAGGGTGATAGCTAGATTTGAGTTTACACTATGGGGGAAATAGGCAGCCTGTAAGTCCCAATTAAAATCCTTATCCTTTTAGAAATACGTTCTAAAATGAAACTTGAATACTACAATAGCTTGAAGTATTATGCTTCATCTTGTCCTCCTTCACGGCATCTATCAAGATAGGATTGAATTAAGAATGACATGAACGTGTGCGTTCAAAGTACATATTATAAGGAATACTCTCGGCAATAATTGGAAGCCTAGCTAATCTTCATATGTACATATATTTTCCAAATGGATGGTTGTGATTTAATGCCAAGTTATAGGGTAAAACCCAGCATTTCCATGAGATAATCAATGAGCAAGCACTCTTCGTTTACCCTAATGGCAGTCTAAAAGGGATTAGCTTTCAGTTCAACGAGCTTTAAAAGATGAACCAGTAGTCTATGTTGCTTGTACTATTTACAGCAATTAGCGGGAACATAAGAAACAACCAGTCACAGGTTTTAAACTACTTATGGGTATTCATTTACCTCAGTAACTTCAGAGTTCCACGTTCCCTTTTCCTCTTCCTGGCAACAGCTTTCTTCAACTCCTTTGAACTGAATTGGAGGAAAATTGGCCCACTGAAAATTGTCCAACACGTTCAGTATTTAGTCCAGAATTGAAATGCAAAAAATAAAAATATCCTCTTCACTCTCTCTCTCTTTTATTTAATTTCCTTTTCTCTTTGTTGATATTTTCGCATGCTGACCAACAAATCCTGTTACTCCTGTTGGGTTCTAGTGCTTACATTTTTGGCAGCGGTGCTGAAGGCTTCCTTGTGAGCCATTTTTGGATTTTCAGTCTTTAGCCTTCTGATTTCTTCCCTGCCATGAATATCTACATGAGAGTTTCTATATCTTAAATCATATATAGCAATGAATCTCTTAAGATGAATAAGTTAATTACTTGATGAAACGGTTATAAGCTGATGGAGCTCTTTGTCTCTTCTCAGGAGCTGTAAGAAAATCTAACCAGAATAAGCATGAGCTGAATCAAGTTAATTTTCTCCAAATTTAATTATAAGGAAAGGGAAGTTAGACATACGTACGTTTGTTAACGATGTGATTCACACTCACTGTCTCTTCTGGTTCATCGTCAGAAGATGTCTGTATAGAAGGACTAAGCCTGTACAAGGCCTTCTGATGTTCAGCATGAACTTCTTCTTTACAAACTTCTTTTGGCTTGAGAGAAATTAAGAAAGAAGGAGAGAAATCACAAAGTGTGTAAGCCAGGGTCTTATTATAAACATCATAGACATTGAATTGTCTGAGGTAAGTTTATCAGGGCAGAAATATGAAGTATTTAAAACAAGGCAAACGGTGATGTACCCATCTCTAAGTTATTTGGTTCTAGTACATGAAACTAGCTAACTATACTTAGAGAGGACGATCTAGAGTTATTAGTGTATAGAAACATATCAAGAATATATATGTTCGATTATGGCAAAAAATAATAAGAAGAATCTTGGTCTTTGATCTGACATAATAAAGAGAGAGAACCCCAGAAAAAGATACCGCATCATCGTGGCTAAGAGAAGCTAGAAGATGAACAGGAACAAATGAGGCTTTCATCATGTTGACAGAGAGGAGGCTTGTGCAGTGGCCACATCTCACGGTCACCACCATCGACAAGCTGCTACATGGGACACTTACCTGCACATTCGAAAGGCAACATAAACAATTTGACAAAAGCAAAACGAAAATAACTAACTCTTGACCTGTACATCAATGCAATACATTGTTATTACCAGTAAAATGGTGGTACAGAAACCACATTGCACATAGCATATTTGTTCAGGGAGATCAAACAGGTGGTTGAGTGTAGACATACTGTGTTTTGGTAATGAGTCTGTTTGTACAAGAGAGAGAGAGAGAGTACCACCAACAAAGACAATAGTGGGGATGTAGGTCTTATCATTGAAGGGAGATATATAGATGTTAGAGCACAGTTAATAATGGTTCATTAGATCTCTTTATTCTAACTTCTTGCAATTATCCTAAAATGATTTTCAGAATGTTTTAACATCTCCATCTCAAAGTGAAGAGCATTTATTTACCCTTGTCCTTGGTGGTTTTTGAGGTATGCAAGAATTCAAAGCTCAATTAAGACGGCAAGTACAGTGACAAGTGCCGAATTGTTTCATGTGTTGTTTTCTCAGTCATTTACTTCACCACACCAATATCTTTGAGCCCTCCCTGTCTAACATGAAAGTGAAAGTGAAGCTTTTACCCTTTCGGAGGAATGGGGAAACTTCTAGAAGGGTGTATAGAGAAGGAAAATAGGCATCTTAGTATTTGTCTTTCCTGAAAGAGAGTAAATAAAATTGACAGCATGAAGAAAGGTTAATCTAAAACTCAAAACGTTCTGGGTCATTCTTGTTCATGTCATTATTTTTTATTTACTTTGAAGCTGTTAATGCAAACATGTACTTTCCAATCCAACCAGACCAATTCAATCTATTGCCTGATCTGTTTGTTGACTCTTTTGATTGAACTCTTATCCCACCCATGTGCTCGCATGTGAACACAAGCTTAATTTTCCAGTCTCTCCATGGATTCAAAGCTCAAAAACGAACCAAAATGAAGAACCATTCTGATACAAAATAACAAAACTGCCTAGACAGCAAAATAGCTTACTTCATCTCCAGCCCCAGCACTGACTCTAATGATTGTTTATCTTCTAGATTAGTGGATACAATAAGTAGGCCAAATGTAATCTTAATTTCCCTAGAATCATGCTGATTAAGTCTCTCTTGATGCATATTATTGCACACAACTAACACGCCCGATCAATCCTGAGGTCTGTCGGGCCGACAATTTACAAGGGAAGGGACCAGTTTGTACCAGGAAGGAGGACCACTTAAGGGTAATCTTGAATTATGACAGAAAGCAACTTGTGACCGGTGGGGAGGAATCTACGTATTTGAACAAATTTTATCAATCATATTCAGTGAACTTTCACCTTGGAAGTGCTTGCAATATCATATTGCCTTTATTTCAATGTCTATTCGTGGTCCAATTAGAGTTTCCATGTGAAGGAGACAATGCAAACTACCAGGCACTTTAGAAGAAACATTATACTTAACAACCGAAAGTTTAATCTCATAATAATTGGGATTAAATTTAGAGAAGCTTCAACTATCATTAGCCTCTGTTTTGATGTAATGTTGTGGTCCAACCAAGGCTGGGATATGAACAAGACAATGCAAATTATGCAGTAAATTTTTATTTTTATTTTGCTGTACGTTTGTTCCATTATTTGCTTCACGTAGCACGGAAGGAACAGACAAAAATTTTGGAAAATTGTCGAGATAACACGCAACAAGGGCATTCTTTCCTACAAAGCGTAAGAGCTTAATGCATTGTAATTTGTGATTGCATTGCATACCTAAGCAGCAAAGCTAAGCTCAATAATTCTTTATAGAATTTCAGTACGCAACGGCAATTCAAATTCACATTCTTTTCTCAGTATGATGGCAAATCTTACCATGTGCACAATACATCATCCAAGGGGTCCCAACAACGATTACTAAAATCTAACCAGCCCGAAGTACAATCACACCCAAATGAAGAAAATTTTCATTTACAAGTTAGAAACGGCCTGCCATTCTTAGGATCACTGTCTTTCGTAAGGGAACTGACCTCGATTCCAATCGATTATGAGAAAGAGCCCTGCTGAGGGCAATTTGCAAGTGTGACTAGCAAACTGAGTCCAGGAAATCATGAACATTCATGTAACTCAAGACTAATAACAAATGTTTAACCCAGTATCCTGATGATTAAAACGACGATTTCTAATGATAATGGTTATGTACAATGGATTGATGTGAGATTTTGAGGATTGTGATTGCCACACAAAAGGTTACCAAACTATTAACCAATTAATAACTAGATTCATGAACACCCAGTTTTTCTTTGGTAACTAATTCACTCACACTTGTACTCGGGTATAACGATTCCAAACCTGTGTAATATGTCTCTGTCAGCCATGCTCTTCACTATATTACATTCAATATAATAGCATGAATCAGCATTTGTTTAACCCATAATTCACAAGAATTATCAGGTATGCACGATGTTGAGATCCATTAGGTTAGAACACATGAAGAGAAAGGCCCGGCATCCATTCAAGTAGCAAATACTCCAGCATTGAAGCTACCAAAAAACCCGCCGGAAAAGTAAATCAACCATTATTAGCCATGCCACCACACTTGCCAAAGTATAAACACTATTGTATATTTGTATCACCACACCACACAACAAACAAATGATTAAATGAAGCATGTAAACTCATGAGCTATCCATGGCTTTGAACATTAACAGGCCACCAACCATCGCATTCTGATTGAATATTAGACTGAGACTGAGTTTTCATCAAACATCCTTCTCTTGATTAAGCTCTTCCATTTCCTCATTATAGTCGGAAAATCACAGCCAAACCTAACTTACTAGCATCAAATAAGTAAAAACTAACTAACCCAACTTTTAATTAGGATATGCTTCGCTTGGCTGCTATTATGTACTAGTCACAAACTCACTTATATTTAACTAGTGACTCAATCCCAAACATAAATTTACTCCATTAACATCAGAGAGCTCAAGCAAAAGGCAAACAATTTATGTAATATGCCTAACAAATGATTAATACAATCATACTCAATAGCTAATGATTCATTTCCCTAAGCTGTGGATCACAGCTAAATCTCAAACATATTCTTAGTTCATTTTAAATCTAGAAAGCTCAAGCTAAATGCAAGGATAAATTTCATTAATACACCTAACAAATGAAGTTACCATTTCATAGCAACATTTTCCTCAACATTACCTAGTTCTTTCCACAACCTAAAAGGAAAATAAGCAACAGCCAATAGAAGCATAACATGTCTAAAAATCACCTCATACATAAGTTTCCATTAACATAAGTGGGAGCACTAAACCTATATATAGCTGATTTCTAAAAGCTTTCTTTCCTGACAAAGTACATATAACATTTCAATGGTAACCATCTCGAGGAAAAAATTAAGCACAATAAAACATCTCTATTTCTTTAGCTGCCACCACATTCATTAAGTATCTTGTGAAATTATTCTGTACTAGTTTTCAAATTTATAAAAAAAAAAAAAAAAAAAAAACCCTCAGACTGACTCAATATCCAAGCAGGTATGCACATTAATCCAATTCTCACAATATATTGCACACATCTAACTAAACACTCAAGTTGGTGTGCATCTAAGACTTTCACGGCCACTCATAAAATTCTTGATAGCTTCTAGTATTAGCCCGAGAGAGAAGAGTACCATAACATTCCTTCACAACATACAATTATCAAATATTATTCTCCATCTTAATCAAGTTCTGCATAAAATTCAACATGAAACCTGTGACTAAATCCAACTATATCAAATTTGTTTAGCACAAAAAAAAATCAATAGCAATGCACCGAGATTAAGAATCAATTACTACAATCAACCGTAGAGTAAACAATTAAAAAAATATGCGAAGTACCATAAGAAATTCAGCAATTAAAAGAGATAAACCATCCAGAGCAAAACGCTCCAACAACCGGTAAAAAGTTAAACAGAGTACGATATAAATCTAAAATTCGAAACTCATATTTTAAACCCGAAATCCATGGTGATACGAACAGTAATACTAATAGAAAGAGCAGCGACAACCTAATCTCAATCACCACCGGCTTTCTGGTAGACGTAAGTGAGCCCACACTTGCCACAGTAGTGCCTGTCGAAGTGGTTAGCCATGAACGTTCCAGCTCCACACTCGGCATTCGGACACTCCTTCCTTAGCCTCTGGACCTTTCCAGAATCATCAACCTTGTAAAACTGCAAGACGGCAAGCTTGACCTTCTTCTTCTTGTGCTTGATCTTCTTGGGCTTGGTGTAGGTCTTCTTCTTTCTCTTCTTGGCGCCACCACGAAGGCGAAGGACAAGGTGGAGGGTTGACTCCTTCTGGATGTTGTAGTCGGCTAGGGTTCTGCCGTCCTCGAGCTGCTTCCCAGCGAAGATGAGACGCTGCTGGTCCGGAGGAATGCCTTCCTTGTCTTGAATCTTGGCTTTGACATTGTCTATGGTATCAGAGGACTCAACCTCTAAGGTTATAGTCTTGCCGGTTAGGGTTTTCACAAAGATCTGCATGGTCGCAGATGCAGTGAGAGACGGCAGACGGCAATTTTGTAAAATCGAAAGGGGGTGAGCAATGCCGCGGCGTAGAGGGGCTTATATAGTGGGACGTTAGGGTTTGGGATTTTAGGTGAAAGGTTGGACGTGAGGGCCTGCTAGCCTTCACGTTGGTGAGATAATGACACGTGGACTCAACTCGTCTGGACGGTGAAACGCTGGGAATGGCGTCGTTCCTTTGAGCATTGAAACGGCACCGCTTAAGCAAGCAAAAGTGGAAGTTAGAACGACGCCGTCATCAAGCTCAAAATATCCACGACCACACCACACAACACTGCAACGGAAAAACCAGAAAATGAGTTCACCGTGAAGCTCCTTTCTCTTCCTTTGTTTCTCTACTCGCACACTATTCAAAGTTGATAATTAAACTGAGCTTCAATGGCGATTCTAGCTTCACTACCAGGCGTCAACCTCTTCTCATCACTCCCATCAACGCCACCTCCAAAGGACCCCACAAAGCCATCGCCTTCCGTGTCACCACCCATCCCCATCCCCAAATATCCACCCAAAAAAACCAAAAATACCTCTCCCAATCCTCGAAACAACCCGGCCTTCAAGGTCCCGCACCGTCGAACATGCTACTACAAGCCCGTCAAACCGGGCGTTGTCTCATCAGACGGCGAGCGCAGCGTTTTAATTGGCGAGTCCGGCATATCATATCATCTTCCTGATGCCCCATTTGAGTTCCAGTACAGTTACTCCGAGACTCCACAAGCTAAGCCGTTGGCTATTCGAGAACCGGCTTTTTTGCCATTCGCTCCGCCGACAATGCCGCGTCCGTGGACAGGAAAGCAACCTTTAAAAAAGTCAAAGAAAAAGATTCCGCTTTTTGACTCGTTTAATCCCCCTCCGCCAGGGAAAAAGGGAGTGAAACATGTAGAAATGCCCGGTCCTTTTCCGTTCGGGAAGTATCCCGAGGAAGGGAAGACCAGAGAGGAGATTCTCGGCGAACCATTGAGGAAGTGGGAAATTATGATGCTTGTTAAGCCTCTTTTGAAGGATAATCGTCAAGTTAATCTTGGTAAGAGCTTTTCAAGCTAATCTTGACTCGTTTTCATTGATCGATTGATGACTTTAATGTGATTTGATGAATTGGAGTTGTGGTATAGGAAGAGATGGATTGACTCATAATATGCTGGAGTTGATACACTCCCATTGGAAACGTCGCCGCGTCATTAAAATTAAATGCAAAGGTGTTCCCACTGTTGATATGAATAATGTTTGCCACCATCTTGAGGTACTGATTATTATTGTTAACTTCACTATGATTCTGTGTATAGTTTGCTTAAACGTATGCTATCAGTTTTAGTTCTTTAACCAAGTTATTTGGTATCTGCAGCAATATTACTATTTATAGTCTACATGTCAAGACACAGACACTGCTCTTAATCTATTTGAGGACACTGAACTCAATTATATAAGATGTTAGTAAAACTCAATCCTTGTTTTTTGTTTGGAAGAAAACAAAATCTTCAAGGAAATGTCAGATGTGATGGCCTTTGTAGCCTTTATTAGTCTGTAATTAGGAACAAATTAACGGCCGCAATCAAGTATAGTTATTAATAAATAGGATTCTGTTGACTTCCAAATTGTTAACGTTCAGCTCCAAACCAAATGTCCAAAGACGGGTAGATGTTCATTCTCAGGAAAACCAATACTATTTGGAACTTCACTTCTGGAGCTCTATCTCTCAGAGTCAAAAGCTGGAATTAAAGAGTGGTTCTTTCTCACTATTTTCAGTCCAAAGCATGAATTTCCTGAAGTGAAACATCACAAGAAATATACTTATCATAGAATGAGTAGCATCTGTCCAGTACTGTGGCATAGCAAATCCTTTAGCATTCGTCTCAGAATTTGTGTCATTCTAAAGGAATTTCTTTTGTTTTAACCAAAAACCACATACAGGGTGTCCACCACATTTCATAATTCATTCTATGAGCACAGTGAGCTTTCGGTTTGAAGCTACTATCTTTTTTGTTTCCCAATTAGATTAGTATTAACACACCACATCCATTGTGGGGGTAAATTGTGTTCATTGCTCTTATCAAATATAAAGAACTGCATTTAAAAGAACGTTAGTTATCTTCAAATTTAATCAAACTTGTTGCTCTGAAATGATCTTGCTGATTTGCTATTCCTAATATGCTTCAATTTTTGTGGTTAAAGTATATCAAACTCTTATATTCTCTGCCCTCAAGTTTATTTTTGATGTCAGGAGAAAACCGGGGGAAAGATCATTTATCGAGTTGGTGGTGTAGTTTATCTTTTCCGTGGCAGAAACTACAATTATCGCACTCGTCCACAGTACCCGCTGATGCTTTGGAAACCAGCTGCCCCAGTCTACCCAAAGCTTATTCAAGAAGCCCCAGAAGGACTGACAAAAGATGAAGCGGATGGGTTGCGGAGAAAAGGGAAATTTCTTATGCCTATATGTAAATTAGGTGAGCCATCCACCTCTAATTCTTACAAGTGATCTAATTGACACAAAGCTTGTGATTCCTGATTTAATCACAGGCCTTTTTGTATTACCTTTGTTTTAAGCAGTAGAGAAACAGAAATGGAAGCACTTGGATGTCCTAAACTAGTCATACTATTTTGTTGTTTAAAAGGATGATGTTATGGACAAACCATTTATAGGTCTGCATAATCTACTTCCCCTATGCTTTAATGTGTGCAAGAAGTTACAGCAAAGGTGCCAACAGCACGAACCACCCCCAAGTTGTAAATTTTACATTTAAATCATGCATTATAAGAGCTGTTTTTTTTTGGGCCTCTTGACAGTTAGCTGTTGATTTCTGTTTTCATTGGGGCATATTGCTCCTGAATTCAATTGTAATGTCCTGAGACACAATACACCTTTTATTTGTTTAATCAATTCTTGAATTGATTGCATTTTGAAGGATTTGCTTTCCATGTGCCAAAATTTTGCATTCATGCATGTGCTTTCTGGAGGAATTATACATGCATCATTATTATTTCATCATAAAATTTCTTACATTTGTGGGTTTTAGTGACAATTTCATTTTGCAAATTGCAGCAAAAAATGGAGTGTACCTTACCCTAGTGAGAGATGTTAGGAATGCATTTGAAGGAAGTCCATTGGTCAAGGTTAATTGCAAGGGGATGCATGCCAGTGATTACAAGAAGTTGGGTGCTAAGCTTAAGGTCTGTGTACTGTTTCTGTATATGTGACAGTATGTCTAATTGTGTGACGTATCATTACTAATAAAAGTTAGAAAGAAATATTAAGTGGCACTAAAAGGAATTGCAAAAATATACAGCTAATTCACCGTGAGCATAATAATTACTGAAATTGTGCGGAGATGCTTTAGATTTTGACTTCTTTACACAATTTCCCCAGTTGTTTGTGTATCATGTTCTGTTGCCCTGACCCTTAAGTCGTCATTTCTGAACAGGAATTGGTTCCCTGTGTGCTATTGTCTTTTGATGACGAACAGATATTGATGTGGAGAGGAAAGGATTGGAAACCATTGTATCCAGAAAGCCCTCCAGTTTCCATCCCCGTTGCTATTGGCGTTGCAGGAAGTATTGATGGTTCAGGTATGCATTTAAGAGGTCAATTGGAATTGCCAGATTGGACTTGTCCCTTGAATCATAACTGAAATTGCAGCAATTTTGTGAAAAAATCCGTTAGTCTTGCCATGATTCAGATGGGAAGGCACTTGATTTTGGCCTATGTAAGGTCTCTCTAAACTATTAGAGCAATTTCCAAGTGTAATGTCGGGTGTTTAACTGTAGAAATGAACAACTGTATTGTTGCATGTAGGTGGCTGTAAATGCGCATCATGGACACATATGTAGGCCCCAGCATAAGTAGTGTCATCAATGGTAGATTTGATATGGAAAATGGATTTGGCAGAACAATTTAGGCAAATTTCAAAGAAGCGGCAAGGTTCTGCTGGGAATTAGAATTCAAGGACAGGAAAATTAGGAAACTTCTGGTGAGAAAAAGTTAAAATATCCCATATTAAATCTTGCAGCAGAAGTTTTTCCTGGAAATTTCATGCCCAAGAGCTACATCTACTATTACTGATTTTGAAAGCAGGAGGCTGATCATTGGCAACATCTCTTTTTTGTTTTTATTTGTGGATTATAATTGGAGGATCAGATTAACATAATCACTAATTTACCACTAAAAAAAAGTTAGACAGTCATTGTCAGTTATTGTATGTTAGGATTGGCAATAACCAGTGGTAGTTAGTGGCTGCCCTTCTTTTCTTCAAATGCTCTATCCAGTGAAAGAGGACCGTACTTTGCCAGTAGTAGTGCTTGACATTTTTGCTTGCTCTTCTGGCTGTTATCAATTACTTCCTCACCACTGCTTAATAAATAGTAACATTGTAACTTGATTGATAAAAAATTATATTTTGTTAATTTTTCATTGATTTTCCATGGCGCTTTTCAGGGAAGCCTAATGATGACCTTGACACTGGAACTGTTCGATCCAGTCCTAAGATGATGTCCCTTTGGAATCGTGCAATTGAATCAAGCAAAGCATTGTTGCTGGATGAGATTAATCTTGGTCCTGATGTGCTTTTGAAGAAGGTCGAGGAATTCGAGGGTATTTCACAGGCTACAGAGCACTCCTACCCAGCACTAGTTTTGTCAAGCGAAGATGGTGCCAGTAGTTCAATGACAGAGTTTGGAGATGGCTCTCAAAGCGAGAATTACAGCGAAGGAGACTTCTACCCTGAGGAAGACATCGATGATGATGAATTTTATGATAGTGACTCATCTGACCCGGACTCCATTGTCCCTTTAGGATCATTACCAGTTGATCAAATTGCAGAAAGGCTTAAGCGGAAATGAAAATGAAAGAAAGATCTGTTGTTGTACAAACCTTGTTGAGCTGTAATGTTACTTGTAGTCATTGAAGAGCGTGGCATATTAACACTGGTATCTGTTAATATCCAGGTAAAAAGAAATGTAAATTTATGTCACAGGGTCTCTTTCTTTCTTGTTCCCTACGGGTATCAAGCAGATTGCCTTAGGCTTAGAGCTGTAATCCTTCAATAGACCCAATTTATGTCACAGGGTCTCTTTCTTTCTTGTTCCCGAAGACTGGTGCATGTAAGTTTGATCAAGAGCTGTGCAAATTTGCACATACATCAAAATCAAGCAGATTATTGGCTTAGGCTTACAGTCGTAATTCTTGAATACAATATGGCTGATGTCTAATATTTTGTCTTTTCTATTTCCCTTGTTTGTGGCTAAAACCCTGAATTCCAAAAGAAGGAATGTGTGAGAATATTGCACATATACTAGATGGAATCATCCACACAAAATGATCTTAGGTCGGTCAGATTTTCTAAGGTGAGTAAAAGGAATGGTTGAGAGGGAGAATACAGATGCAGCCAGCGTAGAGAGGTGTCCACTGCTGAGCTAGTTGGTTTTTAGTTGGGATTCCATTGCTATCACCATCTTTTAACCCCGGTGCAAAGAAAGCAAAATAACCCATTTCATCCGCTGACTGATATTTTGTGCTAGCATGAACAAATGGGAACACGCGATATTTAGTTTCGTCCCTGTTAACAACAGGTCTTATCTGAATTCTTACCAAATCATTGTCATGTCGTCTTCTTGGACTTTAACAAATTAAAGCCGTAAACTACTACTCTGCTCTAAAAATTTGCTTTTTTATTATATAAAAGGCAGAGAAAATGGAAATATAAAATATAATAAAATACCCTGTAAGAAGCGTGTGGACATTAACATTTTCTTATGAACTTTCCTTATGAACTTTCCTTATCGTGCACATATATATTGGGTAGGCGTCAAAGACGATAAAGCCCACATAGACGCAACTGTAACTACACACCAACCCCTTCTCTCTCTTTTCTCTTTACTGGACAGAAAGAAGCAGCAAAGCATCTTCTTTTGTGTGGAGTCAACTATTCACCTGCGTTCAATCACTTCACCTGTAAACTGTAAGTAACACAGCTCTCTTTTTCTTACAAATCGACCCTATTTTTTTCAGTTTAATGTGATCGTTGCTTTTTGGGTTAAACCCATCTGAAGTAACGAATCTATGTTCAATTCAGCTGTATATATTGATATGCAACTTTACTACTCTTTGTTCTGGTATTTCTTTGCATGCTTTTAAGTTCTGTATGAATGGATACATGCAAAAATTTATGGAACTGAAGTTTTTTAGTGAGGTTTTATGATTAGTTAGGAATCTTAATGTATTTTTGCAGTTGAATTGTGAGTCTTCACTTATGAGGATTCTAGTTCATATAGTAAAAGAATTTGCCCATTCAGACTTTCTTGGGTTCTCATTTTTTGTTCTTCACATTAAGCATATGCGTTTTATTTGAATAGATATTTTTTAACTTGGTTATTGTTTTTGTCACTTTGGTATTTTCTTGGACACTTCAACGTCAATTACTGTGTTTTTTCTCTTTTAAATCATTTTCAGCTGTTTATTTTTCATTTTATTTTGACGTTCACTGTGATTTTTTTTTTTTTTATCGTTTTTGAGCTTTTCTCCTCAAAATTCATATGCATATTAGTGTAAAGAAGCAATTGCAGTTCCAAAATTGAGTATGGGTATAAATCTGAAAATAAAATGAGTGGTGGAGTTGGTGAAAGTAATGTGTTGGGTTTCTTAACAGGATCTTCAAAGCACACCTGGCAGCCTGTCATGACTGCAGATACAACCACATTAAGTTATTGGTTGAATTGGAGATTTTTTCTCTGTGCTATATGGATCTTAATCACCATGGTTTCAGCATCAATTATAATATGGAAATATGAAGGGCCTAAGAAATCAGAATCTGAGAGGAGAGAAAATCAGCAAGAAACTGTTGGGACTTTGTATGAGGATGAAGCTTGGAACACGTGTCTCAAAGGAATCCATCTTGCATGGTTGCTTGGTTTTAGGGTGGTTGCTTTTTTAGTTCTTTTGGCATTGATCATTGCTGATGCTGTTGTTTCTGGAGGTGGTATATTTTACTTCTATACTCAGTAAGTCATCTATATTTATGTAGTTTAACTTGCACTCTGTAAATGTTACTGCAGAGCATAGTTTTGACCTATGGATCTTCAGTAACCTCCTGAACGTTTACTTTGTCTACTTTAATTTTTTTTTTGATGCATTTACCATAAGACGGCTACGAATGCTGAACTCAGAAGAAGAGAGAGTAAGAAAGATTTTTTCTTCTTGGTTGCCTGAATGCTTGGTTTGTGATTTTTTCCTCCCTTTGTGCTGAACAGGTGGACATTTGTTCTGGTAACTATCTATTTCGGGGTATGTTTCACATTCAATTGTCTAGGCATGTTAGTATGTTCCATATTCAGTTCCATAGAAACGTTTCAATGTCAATATAAGAGCTATTCTGTCAGTGTTTCATTATCTATGTTTGTTTTTGAATTATGGCTGCACCTTATGGATGCTCTCAGCTTTCTTTGTAGCTTGCATCTTCGATCTCCATATATGGACTATGCAAAGATCACAGTACAGTTGGTGGTGATAGGCATGATCATCTGAGCTTAGATGCAAAGCAAGGCACTTATACACCCCCAGTGATCAGGGAAACTGCAGACATATCCAACATGTTCAAACGTTCCAATGCCCATCAAGAACCTCAAACTTGCAGGACTGCTGGTGTATTTGGTTATGTCCTTCAAATTGTATTTCAGGTTAAGTCTTCTCCTAACAACAATTTCCATGGTTTTTATATGCATTAACCCACAAGGAGGTAGTCAGAACGGTACCTGCACACTCTGGTTCATAGTCTAAAATACAACTTAAAAGAACTAGAACAGCAACAGCAATCTCTTGATTAAATAGCAGTCAGACCAGGATAGCCTGGTTGATACTTCTTTATGTGTGCTAGCCTTAATTTGGTTACAAAAGAAACAATCACTGGTGGGTAATTAGTGCAACATGAAATTCATATGTACTTTTCATAACAGAAATTTAAAATAAATGGTCTGGTTAATTGGTGAAGTGATGGATTCTCTGATCACAAACCAACAGTCAAGCTTTTACCCAAGATGGTGTAGCCAATATTTCAGTGACTTTAGTTTGTTTGTGTTTGCAGGTTGGGATTTTGATAATTTGAGTAATATCAGAATGCATAGAGCATAGAATGCAATTTGTGCAATTTAGTGCTATCTAGTATCGATTGTGTACCAAATAATTATGGTTACATTGTGGGCTGAAATTGCCCTTCTGCTTTTTATTGACGAAGCAGGAAGAAGTATGTTTTAGCGGTATTTCATTTGTATTCTGTATATATGCTGATAAGAATTCTTTTCAATTTATTTTCTTTCATATTGATGAAATAGATGTCTTCTGGAGCTGTGATGCTTACTGATTCCGTATTTTGGCTCATCCTTTATCCATTTTTAACATCAGAAGATTTTGGTCTGAATTTTGTAAGTACTAGCTTATAGTCCAACATTTTTTATATGCTTCCTTCCGTTTAACTCCATATTTATCTGTACAGGTAGTCAAATCCCTTTACCTCTTATTGGCTTTGATATTGCAAGTTACTGCCATGTTGAAGAAATTTTACTTCTTTTACTACAAATAGTTAATATCTTCTGTGAACAATCGGCGTTTAATTTGAAACAAGATTGGAAGTTGTAGGGTGGTTTAGAGGGTGAATTGACTGTAACATTCAAATTTTCACCACCCTGCAAAAGTAAATGCAGGAAAAAACTAAAATATAATCTCTTCCAAGAAGATTTGTGGCCGAATATGGAGACAGATTTTCAGTAACTCTTCTACTGTAAAACTCACATAAGAATGTATTCTTTAGTTGCTTAAATATATCCGTGCAGTATTATTAGTTTCCTCTGTTTGTTGAACAAGTTAACAGCCATTGTGGAAAGAGTTATATTGCATCTGTACATTTTAGAAGAATCCTCCTATTACTTTCTTGTCCCAGTTAACCAATATAGGCTACAAAGTAGTGCATGAAAGACCTATCAGGGCTATTCATTCATATAACCATCATTCTATTCTTACATGACAAGTTTAATTGCTATTTCTATCACCTAAAAAGCTCCTTCTGGTTGATACCTGTGGTGCATTTTCAATTGCAGCTGATTGTTTGTATGCATTCAGTCAATGCAGTTTTCCTCATTGGTGACACAATTTTAAATTGCATGGTATGTATTCTTCATTGATAGTTTCTGGCTTTTGATGCAGAATTTCCTTCTGAGCATTTACTGATTTATGATTACCCTTTCTTTCAGCGATTCCCTATGTTTCGGATTGCATATTTTGTTCTATGGACGGGTATATTTGTCATCTTCCAGTGGATCATTCATGCTTTTATTTCACTTTGGTATTGTAAATTTCCTTTTAAAGTTATTTTATTGTTTACGTTAAAGAATATCACCTGTGGCTCATACTGATGATACCCTTTTTTACAGGTGGCCATATCCATTTCTTGACTTGTCATCCCCATTTGCTCCCTTGTGGTATGTAAAACTACTTCCAATAACATCATATTGATTTATGACCATAACTATATGATTTTCATGATCCAAGTTCTTACATCTCTTGAAGTTGAACTTCCAACATGAAAAGAACAAGAAGAACTCCGAACTCGTAACAAACCCACAATTGCACCTTTTGAATCCAAAAAATTTGCTTCAGTCATCTATGGGGTTCTGTCATCTGCAACAAAGATAAAAATAAAAATAAAATAGGAAACTTATTTGCTCAAAAGAAACATCTTCTTGTGGCACCTTGCTACTGTTTGGGAGAGGTTTTATAAAAGAATGCCAAGAAAAACTACTGTGTCCACTAATGCTTACCCTAACATGTGCAGGTATTTAGGTATAGGATTGATGCATGTCCCCTGCTATGGCATCTTCGCTTTATTAGTTAGGCTGAAGCATTTTTGGTTGTCAAGATCGTCTCCTGATTCTTATCAGCGTGCAAAATAAGAAGAGATGGAGCTCAATAAAGATCCCAACATAATTAGCCACCCATTTCTTTACAGAGATTAAATAAATCAGGCGGCTTCCTGTTTTTGATGGATTGTTGATAATCGTTGTAAAGCTTGTATTCTTAGGAACAGGTATAACATTGAAACTTGTATTGGCTGAATTCATTGTAAGAATTGATGACACAGTTAATACCACACTGTAGTTTTTCACGTTTTTCTTTTTCAAATGAACGAAAATTAAGAACTTCAGACTGTCAAAACATCTCATGGGAACTATGAGATGGAGATTGATACAGCAATTTTTTCCCCTTCAGAGTAGCTGTGTTTCTTCATTCAGATGAATATAAATATCAGAACTTTCCATCACTACAATAAACCAAGCTTGACATAGAGAAAATGGACAGTAGTATCGATTCGGTTAACTTAAAGATGGCAAAGAACAAGAAGTCCAGCAGGGATGTAGTTTTATTGCAATTGCGGAATAATCAAATGGGTAGTATTTATAATCCTAGAGCAACCACAAATCCATGCAATTAGTCAATAATTGGATGTACATTTTATAACTCTTCACTGATTCAAACAAATCCACAGACCCAACACTAAAACGAACCTGAATGGGTTTCTTTTTTTTTTTTTTTTTTGGCTTCCACTTCTTTAATTCGGCAAATAAGTAGATTTCTAAGTTTCCTTATCTTCCAACAATCATAAGGCTATACTCAAGTGTCAAGCCAGCTTTCTACGCCAAAACTTCACAAACCTAATCAGACAGAAAAAAACTGCCTAGGGCTTCACATATTCCCTGATAAACTGTTCTACCTGAGATATTTCGCCCGTCAAACCAGAGGCTTCTGCCACTGTGACTTTGTTATGGCAATGAGGGAACATAAAAGCTTCTCCTGGTATCCCGAGAGTGAAGTCATTTGCCACATCAGCCTCTGATACTGCACTTCTTGATGCTCTTAGCTTGTCACTGTAAAATGATTACATGAAAGTACATTAAATAAGAGATTGAGAAGACTAGTTTCATTTATAGAGAGATTGTTTCCAGCAAATACAGCATAATAGCATGGTGCGTTAATTTGAGTAGGAGCATGCACATCACTACGTTCAAGAAGTTGCATGTAATTAACAAATGCTTTTTGATATGTCAAGAATGAAGAATGCAGTGATCATTCCATACGTATGTCAATTTCTCTGAGAGCAAAAGATTTCATGGAGGTCACTCGCAATATCAGTAATAATTAATGTACATCCCCTCCAACACATGTAAGGACAATGATAAGAAAGTATTAACCAAATAACAGAGACCCAGAAATAGAAAAACTCGGTGTCATACATTTCCTTTTCCATTTGCTTCCGGATGAACTCCTTGGTATGTGCTGTCACTTTGTCTGTCTTGTTACAACAGATGAGAACTGGAATTTTCTTTTTGACAACAGTTGACTTAGTCAAAATATCATACAGGTACCTGATTCACATAAGCCATAGAATATTAGTATTTTTATGAACATCATATCTAATCCAAGATTGTGTGTTATATGCATGCAAATGGCTGAAACATAAAACCGCATAATATGGCTGGTAATTACTCTGAAGCTGCACGGCAGTTTGGTAAGAACTCCAAAGCATCCACAACAAACACTATGCCAGCTGCTTGAGGTAAAAACTCTTCTAGTTTGGGTCGGAGACGAGAATGCCCAGGAACATCAACAAGATGAACAGGCTTTGTTTTGCCCTTCTGTCAAAGACATGAATGCACCTTAATTCTTGTTAGAGAAGACAAAGCAAAATTTTGAGAAAGATAAAAAGTTGTACTGCATGAATTTCAATGTGCTTATATCACCTTATTGCTTTCAGAATGCAGCACAAAAGTGCCCTCATTTTGTTCCATCGATGTAACAGTACCCTGATGAGATGAACCATCCCGAAGCTGAGACAAAGATACATAGCATGACAGTTAAATTAACATCTGTAGGGCATACCAGCTTTTAATCATGAATTCAACAGACATTCATGCAGTTGCAAACAGGCAATTGTATTGCAAACTAGACAGGGAGACTATAAAAAAAATCAAGGATATAGTAATCTACAACACAGACTTGGATCACCATACTATACACTGAAGGTCAAACAACTTCCAGCCAATTCATGGCATCTTGATTCAAATGAATATAAGGTTCTAAGCTACATGCATTCTTCAACGGACTAATTTGTCCCATAAAAATTCTACCCTGAGTAGTGACTAAAATCGTGCATGTACTTTTTTATGAATTATTGCCATTTATTCATGGATTGCAACGACAACCTCCTATGCATCTTCCTTTTCATTTCATTTTGGATTCAATGCACATATGTGTCTCCTGTAGGTATTTTCTCTACCTTACTTTATTAAACATAGCCTTGTCCTTGCCTACTTCAAGACAATATATTGGATTCAGGTCCAAGGAATAGTGAAAAGGGACCTCTAACAGAAAAACAAAAATGCAAATTTTAATACTTACATTCTAAGTCAAAAACATCAAGATAAATGAAAATTTTGATACTAGTGAAACAAAAAAGTATAATACCAACAATGTAAGTTGACTTTTTTAAACATTGCTAAACTGTAAGAACGGAGCAAATCATCACTCATACATACTTGATAGAAAAGAACAGTTTTCCCACTCCCACTCAAGCCAGCTAGTACAATGGTGTTTGATTTTGTGCGTCTGAACACTTGTACTGCAAGGTAAAACAAGCCAAGGGGAAAATTAAATAGGCACGCCAAAAATATTCCAGCCTATTATGTTAGCTAAGCACTAGTGTTACTATATGTCTTTGAATGCTAAAGCAAAGGTGTCATTCAATCAGGACAATAGACAATTGAGTAAAAGAAGAAAAACAAAAACATAAAAATAAAATCTTCCTCCTCTTTTCAGGCAAAAAATGTAATATCGTTTCATTCTTCAACAACAATAATTTAACACCGCACTTTTCTAGATTTCGATTCACCTGGCATTCATCAGCTACTACAAATCCAAATTTTGACTTTTGGGGTTTATGCTTAAACATCACCATCACTGACATGGTAACCACTTATCTAAAACTGCCGTTCAAACTAATTGGAACTCGTCAAAGAAAATAAATAAACAAACTAAGAAAAGGCTCAACAAAAGAATATTAATAGTATGTGCCAGATAATCAAATTTTGATGTAATGAAAAATAATCGCGCAAATTCTATCATGCTTTAGCAAAATTTGCTTTTCAATCATATACCATCACCTTCACCCTTAGGGAAATGAAATAAATATAATTTCTTTTCAATGATAGTCCGCATAAATTTCAGAATTACATTAAAATCGTAAATCCCTAACGAGCAATTGACTAAAGTCATCGTGAAACGAATCCGTTTGTGGAGAATTACAACGATAATAATATAAATTACTGTCACAAAAAAATAAATATGTTCGATTTTTTTGTTTGATTATAGCGAAATTTATTCCTAAAATTTTCTAATAGAAGCACGTTCAGAATCGAATTCCATGTTACATAATCTACAATACACAGTCTTAAACGAAAACATTATCAGCAATAAAAGAGAAAGTGAGAGTGATGCGACTGACTGAGTAAGAGAAGAGCGGTGGTTAGGAGCAAGACGGCACAAGCGATGTAGAGTTGAGTTGGGGGAATTTGCTGAAGAAATTCAATCCCTTGACGCAACCACTGCTCGAATTCCTTCTTCCACTGTTCCATCCCTTCTGTTAACGTCGACTTTACAAACCAATCAACTCAGATTCAAAATCTAAAGGCTCCGAACCTGAAGAAAGATATTTGCCTGTGTAACTTTAGCTGAGAGACCAAACTTCACCTAGAAAAGGGGCAATTTGAAGCCAGAAGCTAAGAACCAGGCATTTAATGAAAAATAACTCTGTCAAAGGTAGAAAAAGTGACATGAAGTATACATTGTCAATGACCATAATACCCTCAAAAGTTAAAAAGACAAGCAATAACCTACACAGTTGTACACTACAGCACAGTGCTGTCATCCTGCCAGTCCTGAATTTATTGATTATCATTCTTAATCATAAATTATTATTAGAAAAACGAAATAACGTTTTAATTATACTAAATGCACCCACTACCACAGCCTCACTTCACCCCTTTTGTGAAAAGCTTATACTAAATGCACCCTGCCCCCGTCTTACTGGGAAGGTACAACCATTCTTTGTAGAGATGGCAAAGGCCCAGCCCAGCCCACAAAAAGAGGCCCATGCATATTTTTCAGTCAATCCAAATCCATTAGATTAAAAAATAAGCAAACTCCACATAACTCATAAGTTCATGTCTAATGAATCGTGACTAACCGATTCACAAACTTTTTACTATTTAATATAAAAATTAATATGTAATTAATAAGTATAAGTAGAGCTTTTGATAGGCCTTTATCTTTTAATATGACCCCAACTTGTGGTAAAATCGGGTTTTACTATGTAGGAATCTACTTGGCTCGACTCCTTCATTGCCTCTAATTCACTGCATAAGGGCCTCTAGCCCACTTTTGTTTTGGAGGTGGTAGATTTCATGGCATTGAACGTGTTGATTTTATGGGCTTGACATTTTAGCATGTTTGGCCCATTAGCTCCTGTTTCAGGCCCTAGGCTTATAATATGGTTTGATGTTTTACATGTTAATTTATAAAAGTCAACGTTATATAATCAGTCATAAGAAGAGAAGTTAAAGGAACACTTGTGACCAAATTTGTTAGTCTTGATTCCACTAGCATAGGTTTGTCCATGTCAAAATCAAAGCCGAGTTAGGCAGAAAGAAATAAAGTTTGAAATTGCATACCCTGAATAAAACAAAAAAGGGTCAGTTATATTACACTACTATAATTAAAGTCGATAATTTTTAATAAAATACGTTAACTCAATATAAATACTATACAAAATTTATATATTTAAATTGATATAAAATAATATAATTATTAAATGAATGACACTATATGATGTGATTAATAATTATATTATATTAATATTTAAAATTTTTGACATATAAATTTATTTGTAATATAATTTATTATTTTAATAGTTATATTATAATAATTTATTTATAATTTGATAAATTTATTTTATAATTTATATTTAAAAAATATTTATATTTATATAATTTTAAAATATATTTATTTACATTTAAAATAAAATTAACTATTATTTAAATAAATATTATTATAAAATATA
>CP135537.1:6805289-6866658 GCA_032402905.1 Khaya senegalensis | reverse complement strand
TTTATTTAAAATAATATATATTAATAAATAAATTAAAATTAAAATTAAAATCGATTGATGTGAAGCTTGGTAACAAACCGTGACGTGGCTTATACATTATTGTAATTGTAAGCAAAATAAATATTAAAATATTAGGCGCATTTTAGCAGGGTGGGACATTACGTGCAGAAGCTTTATCAGAATGTAATAATTTAATTTCATTTATTTAAATAAAAAAAAAGGAATTTTGAAGGCAAAAGCGAACAGAAGCCAAGACAAATCTAAGCACGTGACCTGTCAAACGAGCAGCTTTCTGCAACTGCAAATTTCTTTTGCAAAATCGACAATAGACATCCCATTGTTCTGTGTTCTCTCTGATCAATCCTTCACATCCTTTCAGTCCAATCACGCATTTTTTTTCTTAAATTAATTATCATTAATCAATTGATTAATCAAAGTGAAAGCAAAATTGGTTTTTTCACCGCTGGTTTTGGTTTTGTTTCTGCAAAACGTTTTAGGATTAATAATTTTATTAGTTGCTGAGTCTGCAATTGCTTTGCGTCTGTATCTGGTTGGTTTGGCATTTTGTTTTTGCCTTTGCGGGTGTGGTTCTAGGCGTTGTGTACTGGGGTAAATTTCATTGGCTCTTTTTCTTTTTTAATGTTTTTGGGTGGGTTTAAAAGAAGATAACGGTAGTGCTGGAATCAACAGCAGAAAAAGAAAATAGCAAAGATAGAAAGCAACAACAAAACCCAAATGGAATTTGTGGGGATCACTCAAAAACATTTAGAAATTCGAACTCTTCGTTCTCAGATCTCTAGGATCTCAGAATTTCAGGCTTGATGCTTGTTTCTTTCTCGAGAAAATTCACTTATTTTCTCCACTGTTTGTCTGAGCTCATGTGGTGCTCATTCTACTTGATTCAAGCTCTCTCCTTCAGCTCTTGGGGAAAGTCTTAGGACACTGCTTTTATCAGTCGGGTAGTTTGGTTTCTTCTAGTTTCAGTGAGAGGTGATTAAAAGGTTCAGTTTTTCTTTGCTTTTGAGTGGGTTCTGATTTTGAGGTTGATATATTATTTGGATAAGGCAAAGGATACACTTCAAGTGAGAATGGCTAGTGGGCTAGCTGGTTCTGATGGTTATCATGGTGCTTATCCGTAAATAATAGCTGTGCACAGATGGTCTAAGTTACTCAACTGGGAATAGCATATGGAAGGGAAGAGTTTCATGTTCTGGAAGCTGGGGTTTCTGGTTTTGGCATTGATAGAGATTTCTTATGCTACTCTTTCTCCTACTGGTATTAACTATGAAGGTTAGTTTCTTGCAGGAGTCTCCATCTCACCCTGTTTCTTTGTTTCCCTCCTCTTTCATACTCTTTTTTCAGTTGATCTTAGTTCTTTTTGTTTTTTATGAGTAAATGCTTTGATGGTCTGCAAGAATATCTGAACAACCGAAATAGCAGCATAATTATGGTTTATAATTACTCTTGTTAGTACTAACAATCTTTTGGCTTTAGTCCAATACTGTTTTGCCTTCAAAATCCCAGTTTGGATTTTTTTTACTCTCTATTTTTGGGTGACAAAATACGTTATATGTTATGGTGAAGAATTTTGCTGCAATGACCCTTTGTTACTAATATTTTCCGTTGAAATTGGAGCAGTCGTGGCTTTAGTGACCATAAAAAACAATCTACATGACCCATACAATGTTCTGGAGAATTGGGATATCACTTCTGTGGATCCTTGTAGCTGGAGAATGGTTACTTGTTCCTCCGATGGCTTTGTTTCTGCTCTGTAAGTAGTTCGAATCTCCTTGTATCCTCAGATTTCTTTGTTAGAAATAGTGCAGAAAATCGATAACAATTCATCCGCATTTTTATACGAGCTCACGTGCCCTGGCTATAAACAGGGGACTTCCTAGTCAGAGCTTATCTGGGACCTTATCGCCGTCGATTGGGAACCTCACTAACCTGCAGTCAGTGTAAGTAATTACCTCAATGTTTTAAATTCATCTGTCTAATCTGTCTAAACCTGGAGTTTCCTTGTGAAATTTCACTTTGCTCACCTTGTGCAACAGCAATTGTTGCTTATTCTTTGGCATAAATGTGTAGGTTGCTGCAGAATAATGCCATTTCAGGTACCATTCCTGCTGTAGTTGGGAAGTTGGCAAAGCTTCAGACTCTTGATCTTTCCAACAATAAGTTTGAAGGTGAAATACCGGATTCACTGGGAGACCTAAGAAATCTAAATTATTTGTAAGTTTCAAAATCTTTACATTGCTTTCCTTTCTTGCATACCTTAATTGGCATCCAACCTTGCAGAGTGTTTTGTATGTTGAGGGTACTTGGTGTTGATTCCAATTCTTACATGTTTTATCTTGTTGGATGAGCAAATAAGGCGGTTAAACAACAATAGCCTTACAGGACCCTGCCCCGAGTCTTTGTCCAAGATTGGAAGTCTAACTCTTGTGTATGTATTTTAATTTCCTTATTTGATTATTTTCCTGATGATATTAAATTCATTGTCACTTCTGAATCAATAACTTTTTCACCGCTGAAATTAAAACCTGCTTGTAGGGACCTTTCTTATAACAATATAAGTGGCTCTTTGCCAAGAATATCGGCAAGAACATTCAAGTAAATCATTCTTCTCCTTTTTCTAGAGCTGCTTTGTACTGTATACTGGCGGTTGTATTAATAATCTCTATAATTCTGATGCTCTTCATTTTCTTCAGAGTTACGGGAAATCCTTTAATTTGCGGACCAAAGGCAAACAACAATTGTTCTTCTGTCTTTCCCGAACCTCTGTCTCTTCCTCCAAATAGTCGAAAAGGTATCTGCCGTCTAGCTATATATGATTGTTTGACTTTTAAGAAATCTACTGTACACTTGGCTGACCTATATGAATTGCTGGGATCTATGATTTCTTAGGTCAATCAAACTCTGGACTGAAAAGCCAACATGTGGCTGTTGCTTTTGGTGCTAGCTTTGGTGCTGCTTTTTTTGTCATAATTGTCATTGGGTTACTTGTTTGGTTGCGATATCGACACAACCAGCAGATTTTCTTTGATGTCAATGGTTAGCATTTTATGCTTTGTTATTCATTATTTTAAATATGAATGATGCACACATTCTCACATGTATGTGATATAAATTGCCAAGTATGATTATTGATGTTTGTATTCCATAAGGACTGCAAACTAGATGTCCCAATTCTCACGTTCAATAAAAGCCCAACTTTTTAGAATAACATTAGGCATGCTGTTTGTAAAGCATTAGTATTGCCCTTGTGGCCCAATGCATATCCCCTGAGTGGGGAAACCTACTGTTTGCGCGGGGGAGGGGGGGGTGGTGGTGTGTGTGTGGAGGAGGTGTGGGTGAGGAGCTAGAAACATTATCAGCAAAATTTATGGCTTGACTATTGAAGTTTTTGAGCAAAATTAGGATCTTTGATATTCATTATATGATCCTATGCAAATTATTTTCATGATTATGTCCTTAGCTTCTGGAGGTGGATGCTGTTGAAGTAGTTGTCCTCTGTTTTAAAGTCATTAAATTTGGAATAAGCTGTGTATGACTTTACTTGTAGACATAGGAGATTAATTAATGGTTGTTTTAGTAAAGTATACATAATTGCTAAACTAAGTGAAGAAAGATAAATCGTTTGCCTTGCAGAAAAATGCTGGAGTCAAATTTGGTTATTAAAACGTGGATTTTGAGATCATTTCTACCTCCCTCAGTTATTGAAATTGTAGTTGCCATCATATCATAATATAATTAATGTGCCTGTGCCTCGGAACTATCAATAAATGCACATTTTAAATTGTAATTCATGTAATTAAATTGTGAAAAATTCTTTTCTTTTCACCCAATTCTGTCATGCATGCTTTCTTATCCAGCATATGTTATATGGCAGATCAATACGATCCAGAAGTGCGTTTGGGCCATTTGAAAAGGTATACATTTAAGGAACTCCGAGCTGCAACTAATCATTTCAACTCCAAAAACATTTTGGGGAGAGGTGGATTTGGGATTGTATACAGGGGAAGCTTGAGCGATGGAACTCTGGTAGCTGTTAAAAGGCTGAAGGACTACAATATTGCGGGTGGTGAAATCCAATTTCAGACAGAAGTAGAGACGATAAGCTTAGCTGTCCATCGGAATCTGCTCAGACTCTCTGGGTTCTGCACTTCTGATAATGAAAGACTCCTTGTTTATCCCTATATGCCAAATGGAAGTGTTGCATGTCGATTAAGAGGTTAATTCGCTGAACTTTCTTATAAAAATTAACTTAGATGGGTTGAAAAAAGGAAACCACATAATAGTACAAGAAATTGCTGAAGTAAATATTTTTGAACATGTTTAACCTATAACTATTTATCAGAAGTTCTTGGATTCACACTTCTTAAATTAGCTGACATGGCTTTTGCTTATTGCTCCCTTGAACTCCAAAAAGGTAATTTGGTTTAGTAACAACTGGTTTATCTTCATTAGCTCATCCTTTTTAATGGTGAAGGCCCATTCAGTTTTCTAGGGACACTGTAAATTTTCAAACAGTGAGCTGTTCAGTTTTTGTTGCTTGGAAGTAAAAAGTTCTTTGTACAGAACTTATTTCAACTTCTTCATTGAGTAAAACGTTTTCCCTGGGATCTGGCGTCTGCCCTAAAATAATTTTATGTTGTGCATTTCAGATCATATTCATGGTTGTCCGGTTTTAGATTGGGCAAGACGGAAGAGGATAGCCTTGGGTACAGCAAGGGGTCTACTTTATTTACATGAACAGTGTGACCCCAAAATTATCCACCGCGATGTCAAAGCAGCCAACATTTTACTGGATGAAGATTTTGAGGCTGTTGTTGGAGATTTTGGATTAGCAAAGCTTTTGGATCACAGAGATTCCCATGTGACCACAGCTGTGCGTGGCACTGTTGGCCATATTGCTCCAGAGTATTTGTCAACCGGTCAGTCTTCAGAAAAGACTGATGTATTTGGGTTCGGGATCTTGCTGCTTGAACTGATCACAGGTCAGAGGGCTTTGGATTTTGGACGAGCAGCTAACCAGAGAGGTGTAATGCTTGATTGGGTATGCTCTCACACTCTCTTTAACATGGTAGTTCTGGTCAATTGCACAAAAGATCCAAAATTTTAGCAAAAATATTATAAATTTCAAAACCTGTGTTTCAGCATGCATTGCAAAATTTCCAGATATTCCTCGTACCACCTGGGAAGAGTTTCCGAAGAGTCCCATTTCTTCCTCTAGTTGGTAGTTAAATTTGAAATCTTCCTTTACGATGTGGCTTAATTTCTTGTTCAGGTAAAGAAGCTCCATCAGGAAGGAAAGTTAAGCCAAATGGTAGACAAAGATCTGAAGGGAAATTTTGACAGGATTGAGTTGGAAGAAATGGTTCAGGTGGCTCTCCTATGCACTCAATTCAATCCTTCACACCGCCCAAAAATGTCTGAAGTATTAAAGATGTTGGAAGGCGATGGCTTAGCCGAGAAATGGGAGGCCTCTCAGAAGATCGAAACACCAAGACATCGAACTTGTGAAAAAAGATACTCAGATTTTATAGAAGAATCTTCACTTGTTATAGAAGCAATGGAGCTTTCTGGCCCTAGGTGACAACAACTGCTTCCATTACACCAATCAAACTGCCAGCTTCCATGTGAAAAATTGTGTGATTGTTGTTGATAGCCGCCGCATCCCAATCTGCCATGTATTCACCTGTAAAAAGGATTAGAAGAAGAAGGAAAAAAAAAAAGAAGAAATTCATGTATAAGCTTCTTGTTCTTTGTTTGAAAATTAATCGATTTGATTAAGCTTCTTGTCAAGAAATTTTGGAATGCATTAGCAATATGTATATCTACCTCCAGCTCTGCCCGCAAATTGCAAGCTGTACCTGCAGTGATGAACATAGGATCTAAATTTTGGCTTACACTACTGTACTTTTCCATGTAATATAAGATTTGATAATGCATATTTGAATAACCTTGCAGGCCTCTTAAAACTCTGGGCTGTCTACAGTCATGTTCTGCATCAGGGACCAAAAAAAGAAGGGTAGATGTGCAAATTTTTTTTAAAAATTATTTAATAAATTAATTTTTAAAATTAATATTAAGTATTTAACTCAAAATATTGAGATTAAAGTAAATTTTAATTTGTATTTGTAAGTAAATTTTTAAGAATTTATATTTCGAGTTTTAATAAAAAATTATTATAAAAAATATAAATTTTTTAAAAATTAAAAAAAAATAATACAGATTAAATGGGCCGAAATAAATAAATATGATTGTAATAAAAATGTTACATAATGAATAAAAATATATTATCTCGTGTTAAATAAAATATTAATTAATTTTTAATTTATAAAAAAAAAAAAAAATTTATTTAATAAACTAATGTAAATCAATTTTTGGAGTTACTGAGTGCTCCCCCAATACTGGAACCTTATACTCCACGTGTCCCAGTTGGCACGGCATTTGCTTTTGACGGTTAACGGTGAATCGCATACTTTGTTGTAGTGACGAATCTGCCCTTAGTATCCGCTGCATTTATGAAGACAATGCCGTAGGATCAATGGGAAACTAAAATTCTACAAAGCACTGACAAATTAACAAACAATTGGAGCGCAATATTTCCCGCAAGAATGGTAAATTTTTAGATGCATAAGTTTGATTTTCGCTTTGCATTGGCATTAATTCTTATTGTCCAAATGATTAGAAGCGGTTACTCTTTTCCTCATTAAAAAATGGATCTGAATCGATGATGGTAATCAGTTAACAGTTTTTGCACTAACTCTGGGCTAATAATGCTTTTCCGTTTTTGTGCTTGCAAGGGTGTGAAAGCGACAAAAACAGGCTTGAAAATGGCGATTATGGGGGGTAAACTTGATGAAGTTGAAGGGTATTTTCTTTTATCTAAGTACATTGAAATCATCGGGCACTTTAGTAATTTAGACCTGTAATTTAGTAAAAGCTGTTACCTTTTTGACTTGTTTTGAATACAAACACAACAATGTCATTCTCACGCTCACTTCCGCTCATTTTCTTTCCTTGTAATAATCTCCGAAACAGAAGACTTTTTTGTTAAATTGAAGCAACGAACGAACAGTGTTCACTTTTCATACCGCGGTTAGATTCTAACCCTTCACGTTTTCCTCACCTTATTCTGTTTCTCTGTTTGTAGTCTCAGGTTTGGTTGTTCAAAAGGGTATGCATGGATTTTAGCGAGCAATGGAGTCGAGGAAAGGTTCGTTTTCTGAACAGT
The DNA here is from genome assembly GCA_032402905.1 of Khaya senegalensis. NCBI lineage: Eukaryota > Viridiplantae > Streptophyta > Magnoliopsida > Sapindales > Meliaceae > Khaya > Khaya senegalensis. The sequence continues at coordinate 6,859,415 of CP135537.1, read as the reverse complement.
TTCTATCTCCCAGAAGAAAGGTATTTTCTGGCTTTGGTTTGGGTGTTGCTGCTATTGTGATTGTATTTTCTGTACTTTTGCTTAGCAACTCTTTGAAGGCTCCTGCGGGTACTCCTTTGTTTCAAGGATTTAATATTGCTGGCGTTAATGCTTCTCGTGTTGTTTCTTGGCCTTTTTATTTTTCAACTTCTGTATCAAATGATAGTAGCACTACTAGTAACAAGGAAGTGACCAAGTCTGTGGATTTGATGAGTAAATCCCGAGAAGCAAATGTGTCAGGGGTGGCTAATGAGATAATCGATTTGGGGAATCTGACTGAGGAGGTTGAAGATGGAAGTTTTGAAGTTAAAGAAGGAAGTATTCAACAGATGATCCATGAAGCGAAGGGGTCCCTTTTTGCTGAAAATGGAAACATTTTGGATTCAGATGTGGAAAAGGCAGTTTTGGAGAAGACCGCTTTGGCAAATCTTTCTGAGATAGCAAACAATGGAAGCTTGCTTGGTAAAAGGGGACAGATTTGTGGGAATTGTAGCCTTGTTGTCAAAGGAGATGCGAATACCAAGAAAACTATTGATAGTACACCTGAGAATAATACTAATGATGTGAATAGCAATGTTTCAGAAAATAGCAATACTTGTGATGTGAATAGCAAGGTTTCAGAAAATAGCAACGTTAGCAATTTGACAGGAGATGGAGGAAACTCAACTGAGAAAAATGATGTCAAAATCCCTTATTACGATTCTCAACAGACAAAGATACATGGCAGTTCTTATGACAAATGTGACTTATTTGATGGTAGATGGGTGAGAGATAACTCAAAGCCATATTATCCTGCAGGTTCATGTCCTCACATTGATAGGGATTTTGATTGTCACTTTAATGGGAGGCCGGACGATGGATTTGTAAAATGGAAATGGCAACCCAATGAGTGTGACATCCCCAGGTAAAATCCCTGTCCGTACTTTCACTAATTATCTTTCGTTTTTTCATATACATAACCACATATGGTTTATGGAAGTCAGAAAAACTGAAAACAAGGTTTTGAGTAATTAATTCTTGTTGAGTGCACTCATTATTTCATCTCTCACCATGATTCTGCAGTCAATGAAAGCAGTTGAAAAAGCTTAATTGATAACAACATGCCGCAATTGGTTATTATCTTATTTAATTGTTGATCAATTGTTTAGGCAATGAAGAGTCTTAAATGGGTTCCACTTTCTTTTTGCCTTAAGTGATATATGTAAATGCTTCTTAGTCAGATTTGATTAATTATAATCTTTTTGAAGTGGATAAAAAGCCAGATATTTACAATGTTATGATATTTAAATTTTTGTCTGGAAAAAAGACAGATAACTTAGTTTTTGATCAAGGTTTGAATGAGATTAAATTCCTGACACTTATTATTGGGGATATTAGTGGATCAGTAGATAAAGTCCATTGATAATTGTATAATTTTCCAGCCTCCATTTTTTATGCTGTGTGGTTTTAGTAAGAAGGTAGATCTTATTTCTTGACTGTTTGTCAGTTATTGATCTCATCCAGTTTGAATGCAACTGATTTTCTGGAGAGATTGAGAGGCAAGAAACTGGTATTTGTGGGAGACTCACTGAATAGGAACATGTGGGAGTCTCTGGTGTGCATCCTCCGTAATAGCATCAGAAACAAGAAAAGAGTCTATGAGATTTCTGGAAGGAAGGAATTCAAAAAGAAAGGCTTTTATGCTTTTAGATTTGAGGCAAGTATCAGCAGAATCCTTCATTTTTAGTAAGAATAACTTTATTTTTACATGCAAACGGGCAATTTTCCTGTAATTGTAGGACTACAATTGTACTGTGGACTTTGTTGGTTCTCCATTTCTTGTTAGAGAATCAATTTTTAGGGGCAAAAATGGATCGTTTGAGACACTAAGACTGGATATGATGGACCATACAACCTCAATGTATCATGATGCTGATATAATTGTCTTCAATACAGGTCATTGGTGGACCCATGAAAAAACTTCTAGAGGGTGAGTGCCATCAATATGTTTTTCATATTGTCTACAACTTGTGTTCTAGTATTACATAATGTTGAGCCCATGAATTGAGTTGAATTTTGTCGTTCTTTGAAAGAAAGTGGTGTGCTACCTTGCTTCTGAATGTTTTACATGGTATATGATGCTTCATTCTTTCATTTAACAATTAGCATTGTTAATCAAGTGACTGAATCTCTTCTCATTTTCCTTTTTGGCATTTTGCGGCCCCACAGAGAAGACTATTACCAAGAAGGTACTCATGTGCACTCGAGACTGAAAGTATTAGAAGCATATAAGAGGGCGCTCACCACTTGGGCCAGGTGGGTTGACAAGAACATCAATAGTAATCGAACTCAGGTGTTTTTCCGAGGATATTCTGTCACCCATTTTAGGTATAGCACTTTCTACCCCTCCCGTTTGCCTCACTCGTGATTGAACACCCTGTTTGAATTCCGTTATTTAGTTCTTAAAACTTTTTTCCTATTGACCTTTTTAGATAATCTTGGTTGGAAATTGTTCTTTGTAAGCTTGACTCTCTTCTCTGTGGATTGCATACCTTGTCTCACGGTTGAATAAACAATTAATTTTGACTACCATGTAGTTTTTTAAAGAATAAGTGTTTCAAGAATACTCATTTATAGAACCTGTACTTAAAACTGAGAGGATTTTTCCATGCTATTTTCATGTAATTCCCTGGATCTTGGCATATCTTGTTTGCTCTGCTTCTTTGGTTATCTCTATTGGAAGAAATTTTTGACATGTTGATAATAATTTAGCACATTATCCTTAAGACTAAATATTATCATATGAGGATCAAGAATATGAAAATAGTAAGTTATATGAGGAGTTTCTATTTTCTTTGTTCATTGATATGCAATGGGAAAAAATTATTTGAAGTGTCTTATGTGATTACAGAGGCGGCCAATGGAACTCAGGAGGACGGTGTCACAAAGAAACCGCGCCAATCTTCAACGAAACATACTTAGCAAAATACCCTTCAAAAATGAGAGCTTTGGAGTATGTGGTTAAACAAATGAAAACTCCAATCGTATATCTGAACATTAGTAAGCTTACAGATTACAGGAAAGATGGACACCCTTCCATATACAGGATGGAATACAAAACTGTAACAGAACGAACTGCCGCTGAACATGCTCAAGATTGCAGTCACTGGTGCTTACCTGGAGTGCCAGATACCTGGAATGAACTGTTATATGCTTCACTCCTGAAGTCAGAAAGGGGACCTTGGAAAAGCTGAACGGACTTTTATACAAACTAGCATTACACAGCAATTTGTTAATGTTTTTTTATTCTTCCAGCCTATTCTCGTGAATTTCAAAATATTTAATTAGGCTCGTAATGGTCTGTTGAGTGTCAAAAGTGGCAGATGTAGAGTTACAAATCAAATATTTATAAGTACCCTTCAAATAGCTGACAGTGGGTGAAGTTTCCCATCTATCTGAATAGTGACAGAATTAGTGGGTCTGTTTTCAAGTTGCAGTTCTAGTTTGAACTAGACATATTTAGTTCCATCAGCGAATTACCAGGTTGGAGGGCTGAAGATAGTATTACCACTTCCTGTTCTAGATTTGAAATCCACTTGGGATCAGGTTGCAGTTTGATACTACTTTCCCTAATACTCAGTTATGTGCAATCTTTATTTCTGTTTATCAAGGTTCTGATACGGGCCTTCCTTCAGTGTAAATGCCAAAAAAATTGGTAAATTGTCGCAATTTAAAACTTAATATGATGTAAATGATATATTACTTCGCTTTGCATATGCAGTGTGATCATGAGTTTACTCCCGACGCCCAGTCGGCCAACACAAAGACGGGGTTTATCTCCCAACAACCTATAAATTCACCATTAATGAATCCAGCGCAACCTTCAATTGTTTCATGATACTACACACGACCAGAGAGAGAGAAAGAAAGAGGAACGATTATCACCATCCCCAAATTATTATAAACTGATCCACAAACTTGCTGAGTTTCTGCTTACATACATATATATATATATATATTTAACACGCAAACTTTATTCCCATTCCCATGCGAGAAACTACAATAATAAGATTGCAAAGGAGACTAGACGAAAGCCAATAACTAGACCAATAACAGAGCCCATTGCCGTTTTGTGACTTGCCGGTTTGCCATGCATTAGCCAAAACTTCTGCCAGATTTCGAGGCTGCTTCTTTCTGCGCGATAGACCCAGCCGCTAACAAAGATGAAGGCTAATGCACACACAAACTGTTAGAATTTTGGAGGAGGGGGAAGATGCAATGAATATCCCTCGCTCAAAACCTCCATGCTTTTTGATCTAAGAGCCATGAAATGATTCTTCCCAAGAGACTTCCATGCCTATCAACTTCAAGAAATTGATAGGTAGGTTTATATGAGGTCAGATATCCAAAAGGGCTCCTACCAAAGCTAAGTGGAGAAGTTAGTATCTGGCCATTTGCTTTAAATAGCTGATCAACAAATGGTGAATCTCTACTAGAAACAGAGTAATGGATAAATCTATCTATCTACTCACTCATCCAAATAACCTTACTTTTTCTTTAATAAAAATTTCACCATTAAAAAGTTGCTAACTGGGATATGCTTGAAAAGTTTCTAATAATTTGTACTTGTCCCCATTAGATGACTGTCTTGCCCTTCACCTAATAACCATCCAATTTTATCTATTAAACCTGATTATTCGATGGAAATCTTTTGCTTTTGGAGCTTGTTATATACATATGCATAAAACTGGCTACATTTGCTTACGAACTTATGCTTCTAATGAGTTAGAAAACAACCTTACCCATTAAGAGATATATCAATAAATCACTCACACTTCAATTTAGGACAAAGAATTTCTGGAATATACTGCCACCTTTAAAGGATTTTAATGTAAATACATCACAAAGGAATGGCAGCCACACCACTTTTGTTGGCTTGTATAACTTTAGATTGTTGGACTCTTCTAACTTTTTTATTGCATTAGTGAATCCACTAACTCATGCTCATCTGCAACTTTTATTCAACTCCAAATCCTTGTGATTTGTCCACTAATCCCATTCTTTTTGTGAGAGCCAACCCAGCTTAATTTATTTAAGCTAGCCATTGATATTCTTATTTTGTTTGGCTTACAATTAATGATTAAAACCCATCTAAGAAACAAGCATCCTTTTACATATGCCGAAATGGCCAAAACTCAAAACATACACGAGCCAAAACCTTGTTGATCAAGTACAATCTGCTTCACTGCTTTCTTTCTTCATGAATATGATACACTGTTCCCATTATCTTCAACAAATGAAGCGTGTGATCACCTCTGTGGCTATCTGTTTTGAAGTGATAAAGTGAAGTTCATAGCTTTAAGCCTTTAGTAACTTACTAATCATGCACAGTCAGACATTTTCCTCTCTTTTCCACTTTCTTCTATGCATCTCTTAAAGTTCTTAGTCTTAATAGATTTTATGAAAAAAGGCAGGTGGTTCTCCCCCTCAGAAATGCACCCAAATATAACAGTTAGACTATCCACTCGTATATGCATGCTTTTAATTATTTGCTTGAATGCCTTTTTCTTTGGTGCAAACAACCGACTATCACTTTAATGTTTTTCTTTATTTAGAGCATCTCCCTTCCCCTTTGCTAATACGTTTAATTATTTCTTCTTTTTGCTCTTATAATTGCCAGTGGTAAGATGGGGAAGAGGTGGGATATGATATCATGCATTCCTATTAATTCCCATGAAATGACTGAAGAGACCTACGATATTGTAACTTAGACTTGTTGGTTAATGACTCCAGTTTTGAACAAACACACTATCTTTTTGAAAATTGATTCAATTATGCATCTATTTGTCATCGGTGTAATCATCATCCAAACCCATGACAATTTATAGTCCTTGGAATTGATTTCAGTTTTGAATCAAGTCCTGGGTCCCCCTCTTAAGAATTTCTCATCTCCTGAACTATACACGCAGACTTTGAAAGCATGAAACATTTTGGGTTCTCCAATATTAAAAAGCCACCACCGTACCCATTATCCTAATCGTTTGACAGGAATCTCATGTATGAACTAGAGATATTGCCAATGAAATACTGTAATGGAACACTCGGAAATTAAGCTTAGCTTCACTCTCTCTTGCTCAACAGTCAATCACTAACTGCAGAAACTACTAATTGTGATTTAAATATTATCTGCAGAAACTCATTTTCAGCTTTCTTCTTCGTCGTCTTCTTCTTCTTCTTCATCGTCATCATTACTTTTCTTTCCAATTCTCTTCATCGTGTTGTTTTCCTTAGATTTGCACGAGCTACAACCACACCACACTACACCATTTTCAAAAGGGTTCGTCGTTCATCCGCAGGTGAGAATTATACAACTTTCATTTCCTACAATGGAGAATTTTTTCGCACCCCCTTAGGTTTTTATATAATTTCACCTAGATAGCATTTATAAAAAAAATTCACTTGTCTCCCCCTGTTTTTGGTTGTCCTTAATTTATTTAAGAACAAGAAGGATAAACTTACTTTCCCTCTAACAAATCACTTTCTTCTTCCATCAAGCTACCATTACCATTTTCATTCCTAATATCCAAGAACACCAATCTACATTTCAAAATAAAAATTACAACTAAATTCGATAATTTAATAAATAAATTCATCTTGAACCTAAAATTATTGTATATTAATTTTAATATTATTAATTATACATTTATCCATTTTTAAATTTATACCTGAGATATTTGATAAATAATTATTAATTCATTGAATGATAATCATATTTAATGATTTTTACTCTCTATATTTTACATTATTAAAAGAGTAAAAAAAAATTTCTAATTGTAATTTTTTTTAAAATATAAATTAGTGTTAATTGAGATCAAAAGTAGAAATAATTACAGTAATTTTAAAAAAATAATTTGGGTACCATATTTAATAAATAATTTTACATTTTTTATTAGTAAACTAATTAAATTAATAAATATTTTTTTGATAAATACCATTTAACTAAAATTATACAAAATCTCAGGGAGGAAAATTTTATAAAATTTTCCCTTTTATAATTGGGGATTTAACTCACGGGACTAGTTTTGCAATCTAAGCATCGGCCAGGGTGGGGGGTTATTTAGAACATGTGATCCATATAACAACAGTAGTGTCGTCTGTTTTCAGAAGCTATAACGAGTGCAAATAGAAGTACATTTTTGCACCGTACAAATTCAATACAATACAGCCCGATTCAATACATATTAGACATACCTCTTAAAAGAATCGTAATTAATAGAATTAAATACGTATTAAAATATACAAAAAAGTTTTAAGCAAATAACAAGGATAATAATAAATTTATTAGTCAATTATATTGATATAATATAATTATTTAATTAGTAAATTAAAAAAATTATAAATTAATAAAAAAATATTAATTAATATTTAATTATATATTGGGTTAGTCAAAAGAAAGATGGAGTGGGATTGATTATGAATTAAAAGGGAAGAAGATTGTGATGATACTTCCATATTTGTCTCCCAAATTGACATGTAGAAAAAGTTATCTTTTCTCCCAAAATGGCTATAAGAATCTTTCTGCCTTTTGACCACAAGATCGCAGCCCTTACTTTTTCTTCAGCCTCCAGCTGCAATGGAATGGTCCTGCCACTGCTTTTGTAGCTAATTAATAATTAATTAAGACTAAATAAAAGGCCAGTCATTTGCCTCCTTGATTATCAGTTATCATTGGAGTTATGCATTGCTAAGTTAAAATACTTAGACTCAAGAGTTTAAACTAATTAAAAAGAGCTTAAATAATAGTATTAAATTTTAATAATCTCTCACTTTTACCGTATATATTAATATTAAATAAATTAAAAAATGATAGAAAAAAATATAAACATATAAAGTAATTTAAAAAATTAATATTAAATAGACTTATTATTGTGAATTAAATCAAATAAAGATAAAATAAAATTCAAATAAATTTAAAATACATAAAAAAAAAAAAAAAAAACACATGACCATTTTGATCATTCAACTTTGATATCATACAAAGTGATTGTTTATCCAAAAACTTAAACTAATAAGCAAGGATTCAGACATTAACATTAAGCACTAGTATGTACAATAAGTAGACTTTACTGATGCAAGTGGCAGGATGGGATTTTGGAGTAATTAAAGCATAAACAAACACAAAGCTTTGCACTTTGACCATTCAAGATTCGTGTCAAACTCGAATATGCCAATCCCCTTCAGAATCCACACAAAATCTTCAATTTAGATTGCAGTGCTGACCAGAGTCAAGTGTAATATGCAGTAGATCAGCATCGAATTTGTGGATGCCTTGCTTTCTTTTGACAATTTTCGATGAAGTTTAAAGATACAGCACTCATAAATTAAGTAAATGGTTGTGTCTGGAATTGCATAACTTGGCATTAAGCTATGATCATGGAGATGATCGGGTAGATATTACAAACAGATTCAAAACGGTGTGAAAAAATTTAACACAAAGCACAGACACTTTGTCTGGTTGAGGTATCTTCAATCTCCCTAATGATGATAAACTCAAATTGAACTTTCCAGGGTCTTGTTTTTGTTCAAACGTGGCTTGAGATTAATCGTGAGAAGTGCTACTTAATTAAAGATTAATTACCAAGTCAATTAGAGAACACTTTACATTGGAAATTGATATCTTCTTCACTTGGGTATCTCTTGAAAATGAATGGGCCGGTGACAAGTATGGTGGTGGGAACTTTTTCCCCGGCCATAGGAACTCAGTTAAATTTGACTGAAATGGTGGTGATAGTGACAAATAATGTTTTAAGTGCTTCCCAATAATTAGGCACGTGTTGAAAGAAAAGGACTGAGTAGATGGAAAGGGAAAGGAAATGACTTGATAGAAGAAGACTGACGGCTGCTTCGGCGATTCTGTGACGAAGTAAAGGCTTGAGAAACACGAGCAACATGGACCGCACGATCGTCATGATAATATCTATCATTAACACATGGCTTGATTTCCTAACTTGCAAAAGCTGCAAGCTTTCAGACAATTTCAGGCACTGCAAATTCTGATTATAATATGTCAACAATACAAGTAGAAGCCATTGGTGCCATTTCTGGACCACACTTGGACGAATGATTCTATCACATAAAAGAAAGTTGACGAAGAAATATGTGCGTGCGCATGCATTGAGAAAGTTCCAGTTTCGTTCAGATATACCAAGCATGTTTTCTCATTTGATCATTCCATAATGAATCAGGATTCTCCTTGTCCGTGATAACATAATTAATTACAAGGAGGCAAGGCACAATTGAAATAGGAATGGCTCTTTCTGGAGTTCGTGTCCTTTTGGTGGGGGCTCAGCCTCACTGACTCACCTACTGACTATTCTTTGAGCAATGAATATGAATAATATCTGTTTAAGGAAAGAAGCAATAAGTGCAGGCTCCTTTTTATAACCAAATGCGCCCATTTTCTATAATCCATAGTTATCTTATTTACTCTCTTTCCCGTACCCATTTGCACTTATTTTTGCGTGCTTATTCTTGTTCTTGCGGTGATTCCAAGCATTGGTGGATGCTTGCTGCATGCGCTGCAATTCGGCTAAACTTGCAAACATCTCATCTGTTTCATTCCATTAGCTGCTGTGCTGCTGCTGCTGCTGCTGCTGCTTCTGCTTCTGCTTTCACTGGTACGTTTTGACATCCCAATGTTCCAGATTTTATACACACACGCATATTTGCTTCCTGCTACCCGGAAAGCGTTGTTGAATTGTAAAACCTGCTTTCAGTGGTACGTTTTAACATCCCACTGTTCCAGATTTTATACACACACGCGCACATATTTGCTTCCTGCTACTTGGAAAGCGTTGTTGAATTGTAAAACTAGACATGTTAGGCTACTTCTTGTTACGTGCAGAATGGCAAACTTAGAACTCGACCGTTTGATTGTTCTTCATAATAGTGCATTGTTAGCTTAGAACTCGACCTTTTGATAATCTAATGGTACAGATTGAATTGAAAAACTATTGTTTTTGCCTACGGGAAAGGGGTAGGGATCTGCTTTTGACAGTTTGATTTCCCCGCAAAAAGTGACAAGACAATGAATCAATCAATCAAATGAAATCATATCAAATCAACAAGACCCAAGCAGTTTGCTTACAAGCAAAGAGATACTATGCGAAGACCAAAGTTCCATCAAAGTTGATATTGCAATTGCATGTACCGATGGTACACACGACAGGTTATGGGTTTCTGGTTTGTTGCACCCGTTGTAATTTGGCCTGCGAGTTAAAAAGAATATTAAAATATGCTTGATGAAGTATAAATTGATAAGTGTTGTACTATTATAATACGATTCAATCATTCCCATCTAATATTTTAAGAAACTTGTTTATCCTGTGTTTAAAAACTAAGTGTAAATAAATAAACAAAGAGGAAGAGGGAGAGGATGGGATCGGATCGGATCGGTGTCAGAATATATAAGAAGGTAAATTCATAGGAAAAACAATAGATTACAGTTGACTATTTAACTGGGATGTTCTTATGACATGATTGTGTCAATACCAAGGTTTCAAAAATGGGTTATTGTGTTTATTAATTTGCTATAAAATCAGTTGAGTTGGTCATTGATGCACCCAACTTCCATTTTTGTCATGCGCAATTGCACTTGACAAATCTAGAAATCTTCATCGGTGTATAAGGTGGCATATCAATAAGAAAATACAGGTGACAATGACTATTAGCCAACTCCTCCATTAGTTGACAAAATTTAATTTAAATAGCAGCATTGATTAATGCCGGTCCCATCGCATTGCTGTTGAATACAGTAATATTTTAAGATTTTAATTAATGGGTAGTTTGAAATGGGAGTAAAAGACATCAACAAAACAGTCATTGACTAGATGGAAATGTCAACATAGAGCTCATATATATTTCCATTTAACCAGATGTGATACAATATAATCGACAGTCAAGATTATTATGTAAGAGAAGAGAAGAGAAGAGAAGAGAAGAGATTGTTTGGTTAAGGAGATCAATAGCTGGTCGTAGGATTGAGTTGGTAGGAGTGGGAGCAGCATATGATAATATAGCAGCTTTCTTTCGAATTAATCTAATGAATTCGGAGCTATCTATCAGACAGCCAGAATTGTGTCGGCCACCGTTAAAAGAACGAAGGTAATATTCCCACCTTTTATAATATTTGTTAAAAATGTTTCCTCTTTTGGACCAATGGCCGGCATAACTCTAATTTCTTATTAACATTTTGCCCGCAGTGAAGGTAATCCCTCATTACTAGTGGCTTGGTAATGGATATGGTACCTGCTTCTCATAAATGAGACATCCATTTTATAAAGGCCAAGTACATATGTGTGTACATATATATATAATTAAATTATAAATTAAACTGAAATTGGTTGGAAGAGAAGAGAGAACAGTGTAAATTAAGTAAATGAAAATGAAAAATGATCAACATAAGTACGGAATAAAAGGGCCTCTACAGCAGCTTAGCAGGCACACACAGCATATTGCTCTTTGTTTTTGTCCAAAATCACACGCCCAAAGGCCACAACTACTACTTCCCTGTCACTCCAGTTCCGGCAAATCCAATCTTCCAGTTAAAAGACTATAATTAATACTGTTATTAAACCCTTCTTACGATAAATGAACAGAAGAACATAGGGCAGCTGTTACCCATATATCGTTTTGTAGCTGTAGTTTGCGTTAATCATTTGCTAATTCTTCTGTATTTGTTTTTACAAGGCAAGGCAAGGCAGGCAACCCTTTTTCATGGATGAAATGTGTGGCTTTAACTCAACTGGGGAATATCCGGATAAGCCCTGGATGTCACCGGAGAATCTGATATTTCCTTCTCACGACAACTACTCCAGTTTTCTTTGTCCGGGTCGGATTCCCACGTCCGGATCCGATGAATTTTTATCTGCCGCCTCTGTTATCTCCGAAGCTGCTCCAATTACTACGCCTGAGATTCAACGACAACAAGATATGTCAACTATCATCAAAGCGAAAATCGCTTCTCACCCTCGTTATCCCAGACTTCTCGAAGCCTATATTGATTGCCAGAAGGTGACAGAAATTTAACTGTTTCTCACTCTATAATCTGGTGCAAACAGTCTAATGGGCTAAATATAATCTTCTTTGAATATGGAACTTCTTTTTTTAGTTGTTTTAATTGAAGTCTTTTCTCGTTTCCCTTCTTCTCTCGTCATAAGTTAATTTATTGCGCTTCTGCTGTAAAGTTCTTTATGTGTCAGTTTGGATCATGTATGCAGGAGATAGAAGAGGAAAACTGAAGTACTCTTCATTCGCTTGTGCCTTTAAGTCCAACCTAATGATCGTTTCATTGTCTTCTGATGCTTAACTGATACTCTCTTTTCTACAGTTTAAATTGCTCGGACTTTGCGCTTTCACCCGCGTGCTCTGTGCAGGATTTCTCTTTTTGTTTCCCAGTTTTGATCTCTAAGATCTAGGATTTCATTTTTAATTTTTATCGCAGGAAAAAAGTCGATCCATATTTTCGTTGCTTCGTTCTGAAAAGCTATCCAATGGAAAAAGCCTTTGGGTGAATCGAGTTTTGAGCTTATTGAATCATAATGAAACTTCGATTCTTCTGACCACCATCTCCAAAAATTTTTAATTAACAGCTAAAACTCCATAATTTATGTGAAATATGTTTCTTAAGTTTTGGTTTAGTTTCCTCGTTGCTTTTGGTTTAAGCTCTCATCAGCATTCTCTGATGCGTTGTTAGGTCGGAGCACCTCCAGAAATAGCCTATTTGTTAGATGAAATCCGGCGAGAAAACGATTTTAAGCAAGACATTGCGCCTACGTGCTTGGGAGCTGATCCTGAGCTCGACGAGTTCATGGTTTTACTCTTTCCTCTTCTCGCTCGGCGTAGAAGTTCATTATGTAAGATTTTGCTGAGTTCGTTATTACTCTCTAAAAGTTCCTTTTCTTTCTACTTAGGAAACCTACTGTGACATGTTGGTGAAGTATAAATCCGATCTTGCAAGGCCTTTTGACGAAGCAACAACCTTTTTGAACAAAGTTGAAATGCAGCTTCGTAATCTCTGCATTAGTGCCTCCGTTAGAAGCCTTTCTGGTTTGTCTCTCTTTCTTCTGATGTTTTAATGGTGTTTTAAATGCAATCTTTTTCTTCTTTGTACTAAGATCCATTGATTTTTGCGCTATACACAGTATTATTTTTAAGTATTTTTTACTCTGCGTGACTGCATTATCTACAACACTGAGACAAATATGGCTAAAAGCAAAAGAAACGAAAGTCATCTCTAACAAGGAACCTCCAAGGATCATCAAAGTGACCAGCAGGCAAATTCTTGTGCTGTGGTTCATGGTGCACGATAGCGTCAATCATGGCTCACGATAGCATATGAATACGCGAGCAGCGACAACCATTCCTGTCCTAATCTTAGTCTCTAGCACTGTCCATCTTTTATTTCTGTGTCTTCTAAGTACCCATTAATAAAACTCAAAGAACAATCAAAGGTTTCAGGTATGGCGCATAAAAGCAACATAAACCCTAGAGACGAAAGAGACACATTTCTTAGATTACTGACGTTTCTCTCTCGACTGTCACTGGCGTGGTTTTATAGTCTGAAAGTGATTTATTTGTGGTGCATAGTCCGTGTGGTTATCATTGTGGGTTTTCATCTCTCCTGTCGTTTATACATGAAACGGTAAGCATAAAAGGTCATGGTTTCTGCAGTAATGTACCTTGTAACAGTGTTTTTCTTCTTCTTTTATTTTTTTATTTTTCATTTATTTATTTTTAGTTCATTTTATTTAAGCTGCGTTTAAGCATTCTTCTTGTTTCTTGTGTTTGTTTCTTTTAGTTCTCGTTCACTTTACTTCAAAGTGAAACCTTTTGTGTTAGGGATTCTGTTTTTGACGTTTCAGAGTTCAGTGATGGACATATCAAATAGTGTTTGTGATTGTTCGATTACTGTGACCTTGGACTATAATTTTTTTTCTGAAAATTTCCAAAATGCTGGAGGAATTTGGATTACAGTATTGGGTTCTATTCATTATTTTCGAAGTTTGCTAATTATAAATCAACATGGAAATGAGATTAATTTTCTTACTCTTTGGATATTTTCAGCATAAAATATGTATGCACTGCCCTAACATGGAACTGGGTATAAAATTAGTATACCATCATCATGTCTTTAGATTCTTTTCTAACGTGCTACCTTTGATGTTTGGGTAATATCTGAAGGCCTTTTTAGCACCATTATACTTGAGTGACAAGATGCTGACTTTTGGATCAATCTTTGTATAGTTACAATGTGCCTATTTTCTTTTGTTGTTCTGAGATTGTGGATTGACACAGAGATAATCCATTTTCCTTTGTTGATAGTTTACTTAACTTGGTTGTGATTTGGATGCACTAGCTATTGAATTGATGAGTTTTTGCTTGAAGTACAATATATAGGACATGAAATTGGAATTGCCTAAGAATTTGAAAGAATAAAACATTTATGTTGCAGTAGGAATGTCACAAAACTAAGGAACTTGGGATAGAAGTCATGTATTGAGTGATGCTCTCAGATTTGTTAGCATAATGCTTCCTTAATAGGTTAAGACTTGATTATAAGTTATATTCCCGGCTCTGTGATGTTGGAAATTGTTATCTGGATTAGAACAATTATGTTATTATGTATGATTAAGCATTCTAATTGTTTGCTTAGTTTCACTAAGATGCCAGCTGCTCTAATTTTACTCTCAAATGCAATGGTTTTAATCGAAATATACAAAGTGTTTTCTCCTATTTTGTTTTGATCATCATCTTACTCTCGAGTCCAATAGATGGAGTTTCTTCTCTACCTCCTTTCTATTGGAAAAAGCAAAAGAAAATATTGTATGCTTCTTTCATTGTTGTCTGTTGGTATAAAATAAATAGGTCTGCCCATTTCAAGGGTGTTGCGACGGCCAGTAATGATGTTTGATCCTTTAAAGAACTCAAGTTCCAACTAAAGAGTGACCAATATATGTATATATATATTTGGTGTTAGATAAAAAATGCCATTGGGAATTGTCTGAGACTGACTGTTTTGTCTGCCGCTATAGAAATATTTCCTCCCAGTTATTATTTCTTGAAAGTTGTTTTGGTTGGATTTAGAATATTAAATAGTTCAACTTACTCTAAGCGCGCACACACACACACATATATAGATAACTAGATATAATTATGCTCATGTAACCATGCGAATCTAGACTGGTTGATGATAAGGATGTTGAGGGTGAAAAACGAACTATATATATATATATAGCATGGTTACATGAGCATAATTAATTACAGCGGCTTCATGAAAGAACTCATTAGGGGCCGGCTTAATGGTATGCTGCTGTGCTGAGTGCTGCCTGTGGATCTCTTAAAATCTGAATTTTCTTTTTCCTCCAATGAGATATATTTGCTGAATTCTTAAATTCTTTTTTCAAGTTAATGTAGCTAGCTGTCCATCCATTAAGATAATAGCTTAAAACAAGATCATCCTTGAACAAATGGCATTTGTTGAGTGTGCTTTTGCAGTAGTAGTTACTTTGTATAAAGTTATATATAAACCTTTAACAAATACCTTGTCAGAGAGAAGCTGAAGTTGTTTCCATTTGCTCAGGAGTGGAAGTCGTGCAAATGGAATGGCAGCCTTGGATATGTTAAGTAATATGATTAATCATAATGTTGTTTGCATTAAAAAAATTAATTGCAGATCACAAGACTATGGCTGGTAGTGGTTGGCAACTATAGTTGTTTAAGCCTTGAAAGTACAGATTACCTTTTTAGTGTTAGATGTACTTTAACATTTTTAATTAGGCTTTTGTGTTCTCTTAGATTTCTCCTGTGCTTCACTGGGTTCTCCTTAATAATCTGTTGTGAAACTAAGATTTTTTTTTTTTAACTTAATTAAAGAAGAAAAGGACTTCTAAGATTCTTTAAGCATACCACCATTGCAGATTTCCATTTGAGATGTCTGCAGATTGCATTTCATTGGAACAAATTCACGTGATTGGATTTTGTTAAGGATGTCTACCTATCTGCCAGGTTGTAGTTCTTACATGTCATTCTTATTCTGTCCCTTTAAGCTTTTGTTGTCTTTGTGTGGTTTTGGTCATTTTGTTTATGTTTATAGTTGTGAAATTCTTGGATAATTTTAGTGGTACTTGCTCTTAATAAATTAATGTTTCCTTTAACTTATGCCCCTCATTTTAGCCCCAGATCATTCTAGATAGGCTGCTGATCTTATCTTTAGGGGAGAAAGAGCATATAGTTTATGCAATTGGCTTTTAGTACAGTAATGCATTGTGTTCTTAATTCATTTGTTTTAGATGATATGTTGTTAAATTCTTCTGCTTGCACATAAGGTTTGCTCTTGACCACCCATTGTGATTATTGTTAAGATTTGGCTTTGGGGATACTTCTGGTTCCATGGGCGGTAAACAGAAAATAAATCATCTGAAGTGTTGCTTTGAATGAATTTCATCTTCCTGGCCTGATTCTTTGCTCTTCCAATTATTTTTCCTTCTGTGTTGGTGTACACTCTTGGTACTTGTGGAATCATAGGCTACCTTCCCATAATTTATTGTTATCTTATAGGACTGACATCCTTCCCACTTTGCTTCAAATCAAGCCATTAATTAATTCCACTTTTCACAGGAAGAGGGTCATGGATTAGACTCTTTGTCCAAAGTTTTTCAGAGTTTAACAGGGCCATGAGATAACATGGGTTTTGGTGGAACAAGTTTCAGAGCAAAGCCTGATTCTGGCTGACCACCCGTTTGACCAGAAAGAGAGAAATTTCTGAAGGACCTTATCTAATGGGCCAATACATTGATGAATGAGACAATCCCTGGTAGAGCGGGTGGTCAGAGTTCACATGGACTCCCGCAGTTCTTGCTGTGAAACAATCAGCTTTCGAAGACACGTAAAAAAGCAAACATTCTTCGTTCCGTTTCATTGAACGTTCTCTTTTAATATATATATATATATATATATATGTATATAGGTATGTATATATATATTTCTGTCGTTATAATTTCCTCTCTCTCCCAAGTCTTCAGGCTCGGTGCTTAGTGGTGGTGCCTTAATTCTTTATGGGTCCCATTTGGTCTCCTTTTGTGTCACTAAACTCGTGCCTCTTTCTTCGGCCTACTCATTTTCAGCTCATGGCTTCCGCCTTCCTTGTTCTAACCAATAGTTCCACTGTTCCTTCATACTCTACAGTTCAAATTCTTAATCACAAAACCCCACCTCATTATTGAATTGCTGAACTGTTTTCAACTTTTAAGGGCAAAAGAAAAAAAAAATTCTATCTTTCAGTTAACGTACGGTTGAATTTGAATGATTTTTAAATTTATTACTTCCGTATTCTTGAAATTTTAGTCTAAAAGAATTTATGAGATCACGAAAAGCCCCCAGGGAGATTGAGTTACCGGTCCTGGGTTCTGGGCATATGGGGTGGCGTAGATATGGTCTAGCATGGGAAAAGAAAGCTTATATAAGATCTGCTGGGGACTAATCAGTCTGTGGTTGGGGCGTTGGGCATGGGCGTGGCTTGCGGGCGTTATTAATATTCTGTTGTCCTGTTTCTACGCATATAAACTTTCTCTTTTTCTCTGGCAAATGCGATTTGATTGCCGTACTGTTATGTCCACCCAGACTTGTAGTCTTGTCTGACAATCGACATTACTACTCACTGAACCCATTTGCCACATCTGCTCCTTTGTTTAAGACTTTAAGCTGTGTGGCGTGCCTGTAACACTGTGCTCACATTTTTCTGGGGCCCTCCACTTTTGTTAGCCATTTGCCCAAGTGGCCTTGCATTTCCGTTTTTGTGTGTCTTCGTAATGTAATTTTTGATACTCAGCTTAAGCTTGCTGATTTAACCCATTTCAAATAGGAGTCTTTGATTCTTTTACCAATTATGAATTCATTATCTTTGTTTAGTTGAACTAAATTACGTCGAATTTTGTAACTTATTTATGGAAACCCATCTAGAATTCTGTGTCGTCTGGCTTGCAGTTTGCTTTTCGCTGGTCTTCTTACATTTTAAAGGTCCAATTTCCAAGTGAAATTTGAGTAACATTTCAATGATTATTTATTGATGCTAACTGGAAATAGCCCGATGAATGGGTTATAAAATGTCTAGCTGTAGTTTGTGCATATGTAGAACTGACAATTTCATGTATAATCATCTGGACAGATGATGGTGCATCATCAGGTGAGGACTGTCGTGGAGGGGAGATGGGTCCACAAGAAGCTCAAGCAAGGGATGAAGATCGAGATCTTAAACATAGGCTTTTACATAAGTTTGGCAGTCACATTGGTTCATTGAAGTTGGAGTTCTCGAAAAAGAAGAAGAAAGGAAAGCTGCCAAAAGAAGCTCGGCAAACACTACTTGACTGGTGGAACATTCACTACGAATGGCCATACCCGACGGTAATTCTCTATCCCAAGCAGCTTTTGTGTCCATTAACCATTCAGTAGTAGTCAGCTATGGCAATGAATCTATTCTGATGGTTTGACGCTACATTAAATTCGAAATAACACTGGCAATAACTGACAGTTTTAATCCTGTTTTGGTTAACTGTTCAGGAAGCTGACAAGCTTACACTGGCGGAATCAACTGGGCTAGATCAGAAGCAAATCAATAATTGGTTTATAAATCAAAGAAAGCGTCACTGGAAACCATCGGAGAACATGCAGTTTCCTGTAATGGATAACCTTTCAGGGCCATTGTTTACAGATGACTGAATATTGGAATTTGCCTGTAAATCCACTCGATATATGCTTGTGCTGGCTAATCTGCCTTTTTATATTTCTAACATTCGAACATTTATTGACACTGTCTGAAACGCTTCCCAAATGTTGCTTACAAACGCCCGTGGGTAAAGTTAATTAAGAAATTTATCGAAATTCAGATGGAACGAAGTTGCAAAACGTAGAGTGGGTGTAGTTAGATTATATAGGGGCGGGTTTAACAATAATCGAATGCTACTGGACTGATACAGTATGGGGTTCCAACTCGGAATGGGATGAGCCTAAAACAGATTGGGCCGCCCAAAATAATCGTATCGATGACAACTACGTCTGATGTCATGTCGATTATGTTATGGATTACATAAGTCGAGCCAGTGAAGAGATTAAGTGAGCTGACAAAAAAGAGGATGGCTTCTCTTCAGCTCTGTCTTCCATTCTCATCGACGAGTCGGTTCAGAAACTGGACGGTTCGATGTGCTAGCGAGCGCCAGCAGCTTTTTAGCCGCATCGCGCCTGTTTACGATAACGTGAGATGATTCCAGTCGGGTTTTTTTTTTTCGTTGCAGTTATTACTTTTCCATTTACTGATGTCTTTGATTTTCATTTTTTTTTTGTTTGGTTTCTTTATCCATGGAAATTACAGTTGAATGATTTGCTTAGTTTGGGTCAGCATCGAATATGGAAACGAATGACTGTATCCTGGAGTGGGTATATTATCGTTTTCTTTTTTCTTTTGATATATATATATATATATATTGTTTCCTTTTAGTTTATCCTGAATATTGCAGTTTTGAGACAGAGCGAAAACTGGAGACAAGGTGTTGGATGTGTGTTGTGGAAGTGGGGATTTGGCATTTCTTTTGTCTGAAAAAGTTGGGCCTGATGGCAAGGTTGTTCTCTATTTTTCCCTCGCAATCCTTTAGTGTTTATGCCACATGTGCGTTTATTTCTCTCAATATTGTGTTGAATGCTTGTGTTTATTCTTTCATATTTAATTAAAGATGTGAATGCGCTATATTTTTACCTTAGCCGTTATTACTTTTTGTCTTTCTTTTAGTGGAACAAAATGCATTGTGTGGAACACTTAGTTTTCTCTTTTAATGTTGTTTACCTGATGATGAGAGTATGAATGACAAAGCATATTCTTATTTAGTCTGCAATCTTTATACTAATCATTAGAAGCAGTTGAATCAAGCTTTGATATTAGAAAACATTCTTGATGAATTAGCATTGTTGTTTCTCTTTATCCAAGTTAATATTTGTCGTGAATAGTGTTCTACAATGTGTTGCTATTTGGCACCCTCTAATTTCTGACTATGCTACACACAAGGCATTGGCAATTTACATAGCAGTTCTCAGTTGTCTGATTTTCTTTTCCTAATCATGATTTGCAGGTGATAGGTCTTGATTTCTCCGAGGACCAATTGTCAGTGGCTTCATCCAGGCAGGACTTACTTTTAAAGGCTTGCTACAAGAATATAGAGTGAGCATTGGTAAATCTAGTTGTCAAAGCATTCAATCATCCCATACGATAGTTA
This sequence comes from Khaya senegalensis, assembly GCA_032402905.1. Classification (NCBI taxonomy): domain Eukaryota; kingdom Viridiplantae; phylum Streptophyta; class Magnoliopsida; order Sapindales; family Meliaceae; genus Khaya; species Khaya senegalensis. Next base: position 6,839,079 of record CP135537.1, on the reverse strand, counting down.
AAAACAGGAAAAGATATTTCAGGTTAATCATTGAAGAACTTACTAATTGCATCTGTTATTATTTATTTGTGTTGGTAGTATTGGCTGAAGTAATTCTTCTGAGGAAGTAACGCCTTTGTTGCATTTAGGTGGGTTGAAGGTGATGCTCTTAATTTGCCATTTTCTGATTGCATCTTTGATGCTATTACAATGGGCTATGGGTTACGTAATGTGGTGGATAAACGTAAAGCTTTGGAGGAGATGTTCCGAGTTCTAAAACCAGGTGTAGTCTTGTCTCCATCCGTACATAAAAAAAATAAAAAATAAAAAAACAAATGAAATTGAAACAGTAACATGAACAAAATTTTACATTCTTCCTTGAATGTTCAGGCTCTAGAGTATCTGTCCTTGACTTCAATAAAAGCACTCGACCATTTACTGCCACAATTCAGGTAATAAAATGGCATGTGCCTTTTCTATGTTGTTTTCTAATTATCTTTCTTGTTTGAGATAGCAATTTGTAGTCTGGCATTTACAGATATTAATTTGAATATTATTCTAGCAATTTCATTTTATCTTATGGTTGTTGGAAATAGACCTGCACTAATTTCTAAAAGTTGCAAACATGTCAAATTATTTATTTGTTTTTCCTTTTTTCTTTCAAGGAATGGATGATCGACAATGTTGTAGTGCCAGTGGCAGCTAGCTATGGACTTGCTAAAGAGTACCAATATCTAAAGAGTTCGATCACGGAATTTTTAACAGGTTTGTAGCCATCAGTAACTTTTGGTGAAACATGCTTTGTTCAATTGTTTGTGTAACAAGCAGTTAATATCCAATATAAACTCATTCATGTTATAAGCAATAAACTCACCTAGAGATACAGAAAGTTTCTCCTAGCGTTCCTTTTGTTGAACTATGGTAGGTAGGTGCTGTCCTAATGAAGAATTTTCCTTCCTAAACCATGTGTAAGCATTGCAATAAAAGCACAGTCTGTATCTTGGAACTTTCAAAGTTTCCTGCTGTAATTTTTCTTTCGTCAATTGTGTGTGTGTCTGTATATATTCTAAGAGTATGAATAAGAGAGCATCAATTGATACATTACGACCATGATTTTCCTTCTGATCAGCTGATGGTTGTGTTTCTTCTTATGCAGGGAAGGAGTTAGAGAAACTTGCTCACGAGGTAGGATTTTCCAGAGCCAAACATTACGAGATTAGTGGAGGTCTCATGGGAAACTTAGTAGCCACACGCTAAATATATGTTCTGTTTGGTCTTCTCCTGCAAGTTTTCTAAATTTTTCTCTACTTTCCAATTGCTCAATGTTTACTAATGTATTTTAGATGTACACATTTTGCTTCTACTATTATAAATTTTTCCTGGAATTTGGGAAACTGTATAATCAACAAGACTACTGGTTCTGTCATTTCTTCACTTAATATAGATTAAACTAAGAAAGATTGCATCAAAGGTATATCCTCACTGGCGTTCTACTGGTTGCCAAACATAGTTTAGTAACAGAGCTGGTATATGACAAGTGCCGTGAGAAGTAAACGGCCTGTCTCCAAACTCGTTTTAAAAGCGGAAAACGTTTCACTCCTCATTTCTAATGGCAGATGACTTAAATGTTCATTCCCTTAACAAGCCGAACGGCTGCGTGTTCATTGTTCATTGCTCTAGAAGGGCGGGAAGATTGATAACTTATAAATTTTGGCATGGTATAAGCCATAGGGTTTGGGTTTGGCTAAAATATGATTTGTTTTGAGGCTCTTCCTTTCCTCACGACATGTTCGATGCTATTTAGTGATTCTTCCTCTCTCTCAACTTTGTTGACATAATAGCTGCCAATTGTGGAGCATATTTGTAGGTTATTAGAACTTTCATGCATGGCCATCCGGGGCATCAAGTGTTGGTTGGATAAGCCGATATTTATTATAAAAATTTTGAGATTGTCAGGATACAAATTTACAATGGAAGTACAGACTTCCTCTGCTTTTATGATAAACTTGAAAAGTTGGCAAAACCCTCATTTCAATACAACTACGGATCCTCCGTTGCCAAACTTTACTTCATTGACAATTCCTAGTATGCCCCAATCAATATACCCCTATGCTATGCACAGGGAGTCTGAATGCACTTCAAGTTCCATTCCAATGCACTTTATCTGAGATTTGTGGTGGCTTAACTTTATGTCTACTGTCATCATATCCAGTGCACTCGAAGTTCCATTCTTTAGATCATCTAGGGTAGAACGAACTGTTGGACATGATGGCGATTGATGCTAAAGCACCAGAATTCATGGGACAACATGGGTCCTTGCAATTGTCATGAAGTTCCATGGTTTTTTCATCTATAAACGGGGGATTAGTAGGTGCAGGAAGAGGTTCTTCCTTTGTTAGCATCTGCAGCACTTTGGACATTGTTGGCCGTAAGGATGGAATTTCTTGAGTGCATAAAAGTCCTACTTGTACCACTCTTAACACTTCATCCTTAACATAGCTGTTATGATAGTTGTGCAACATGAGATTTTTGTCCCAGATTTCTTCAACTGTCCCGGCTTGAAAATGCTTCCATGTCTGTTTTGCCATCAGAAAATGAAGAGAATGTGTTATTGGCAATTTAGTATTCGTGGAACTTGGGAAAAAATATAAAACCTTTTGGGACATAAATTTTTTCAACTTACAATATTGAGTAGACTGTCTGTGTATTCTGAGGTTCTGCTCTTGTTGTTTTGTCTTCCTGTGACAATCTCAAGCAAAAGCACCCCAAAGCTGTAGACATCTGCCTTTTCAGTCAACTGACCATGGGCTAGGTATTCGGGAGCCATGTATCCTCTGAAATCACAAAAGAAAATTATAGTTGGCTTTTGACATATGTGGATATGTGGCACTATTTCTACTTTGTTAGTGACTTTATACTTACAGAGTTCCTGCTATTGCCGTGCTAATGTGGCTCTTATCTTCTTGGAAAGACCTGGCCAACCCAAAATCGGCAATTTTAGCTCCTAATCTAGAATCCAACAAGATGTTACTTGCTTTTATATCTCTGTGAATTATTCTGATCTTGGACTGCTCATGAAGGTAGACTAAACCTTCTACAGTCCCCAAAATAATTTCATATCTCTTCTCCCAGTTCAGTGTTTTACCTCTGGCTGAATCTGTCATGGCATCAGAAAACAAAGATAGGATTGTAAATAATCTGCAGTTTCTGTCATATATGATACAGTTTCTGTCAGGTTCAGAGTTGAGCTAGTAAAAACTTTGATGAATAATACTGGCCTATTTGCAGAATCATAAGAATAGTTCATGGCAACGCCTATTTGCAGAATCATGTTTGAATCTCAAAATTGACCCTCAAAAGCTTTAGCAATTACCAAAGATGAAGCGATCAAGGCTCTGGTTAGGCAGGAATTCATAGACGAGAAGGCTCTCAGGTCCTGAACAACTGCATCCAAGCAATCTGACCAGATTTTTGTGTTCCACAGTGCTTATAATGTTAACTTCATTGTAGAAATTTGCAGCTCTGTGTCTGTTGTTGAAGAAAAGTCTCTTGACAGCAATTTCTCTTCCATCAGGCAGAACTCCCTGCAATGAAACCGATAAGTCTTTGAAAATATAAAGCGGTGGTTTTCATAATTTTCTTTTAAGACTAAACATATAAAATGGAAGAAAAATCAACATAGAAGACAAACTACCTTATAAACAGTTCCAAATCCACCCTGGCCAAGCTTGTTTGCTTCGTTAAAAGATTCTGTAGCCTTCTCAAGTGTAGAGTACTTAAAGTTCAGGCTACTATCATTAAGTGTTCTCACCAATTTTTCTGCATCATTTGAACCTAGAAGGCCAGAACAACAGCAATAAAGAAAGATGAGGAAAAATTGTAAGGCAACTAATAGAGTGCATAAAACGCTGCAGTATCCTGTATGTATGTGCATTATAAGAAATCCATTGGACCAAGATGTTCTAAAATCTGATCAAACAGTACAACCACTGCAGCATCAGTTTCAGTATGCTTGATGTTTGATTATGAGACGCAAAGTCACATATAAAACAAACTTTTTACCTCTTCTTTTCTTTTGTATATATCTCTGCTTCCAGATATGAGCTCCAACAACTATTCCCACAGCTAAAACCACCAACGAACTGACTACTGAAACTACTACCACAATAATGATCCCTGAAAAATCATTGAATACAATCTGTGATCAGGACAGAATCAACAAAAGTAGTGTTCTGTAACGTTACAACTACAAGCCTCATTACCGGCACAGATGATCTCTATCTATAGAATCAAACATATAATAGATAACAAAGTTGGGTAAATTAATTTTGCAACGTCGCAAAGGAAGTAGATAAAATCCTTTTACCTCTTGAACTTCCTTTGCCTGGCTCCTTGTTGAGGAAATTTCTATCGGAGTACTTCATGAAACAACCAGTGTTCAGTGCTCGTCCCTCTGACCAAGGCAAGCACCCCAATATAGATGCAGATGCATTCTCCAAGCATGCCTCACAAGTACTTGAATTCAAGGTCTTCCAACAATCAGCCAACACATAAGCCGATTCATTTGAAGTCCCTGCAACTTGTACTTGAGCTCTGGCGTAGCCTCTATTGTTTGGTGCAGAAGCAACTGCTCGCATCACAGCCTGTCTAGCTGATTGTTGGAAACTTGAACTTTTTTTGGTTGTATTCCCACAAACTGCATGGTCTCCAGGTCCTTTATACTCTCCGAAGAAGCTATAATTCTCCGATCTCATGAAGCATCCATCAAGAAAAATGCGACCCCCATTGTATGGGTAGCATTGGGGAAGATTTGTGCGTGCCTCAGCATAGCATAGTACACAGTCTAGTAAAGAGAGGTCACCGTAGCATTGAGCAAGGCCATAGTTAGTGTCTGGTCCTGAACCTGTGACTGCCACTCCAAAACCAGATCTTCGCATTTGTTCACTGATGTTTTCCATTGTAGCAACGAAATTTGGGACAAAAATGGTTACGTTGTGCTCGTGTTGTTTTTCACATTTAATTTCGACGGTGTGAGCTCTTGGATCACCCCCTACTTTCACTAATAACAATAGAGATCCCATCAGAAAGAAGAGACCACATTGAGATTGGACCAACAGGATTGCCTTCTCCATTTTTCTTTTACGGGGACTCGGGATTTGTATTGCTCTCCCAGATCTTGATTATAACTCTGTTCAAGATGCTGTTCAACAGAAGAAAGAAGTTCAAGTACCATCAAACGACAGTATTATGAACCCAAAAGAAAATCACGATAAGAAAACAGAACTGGTTTGAACATCGGAGTATATTGCAAACAAAATTCCTGCAAGAAATTTAGCGAAAAAGCAAAATAGGATTTTAACATTATAGGCCTAGACTACTTCTTCCAGAAGACTAGTCCACATCATTATCATGGCATTTGCAGGTCTGCTTCTGACACCGCAGCATCTTCTTACACAAATGGCCAACAAAGTCAATTAGTCAACCCTATACGTAAAAAGGATTGGAAACCAAAAAAAAATGTGGGCTGACTGACAGAGAGACTTTGGCACCGCGTATGGACAGATGGGGGGTGGTTCATTTTTGGCTCCCAAGTCAAAAAGGGGATCCTGAATTATTGCTTGCTGTCTTCTGTTTCACACCTTAACTTGTCGCTCACACGGATATTATTCTGATCCAAATTGTATGGTACAATTACAGGGCATAAGGAAATCTTAGTTCTAAGATTACCATTCGCAATGAATGCTACAACCCAACACATTTCTACACTAAGGCAAAGATTAAAGTGCTTTTGCATTACGGTCAACAAACCATAAATGATATAGGGACCCCATAAAATGACCACAGCTGCAACATCGTGGCAATTGGTCCACCTCAAGATGTGGAAGAAATTTTGGAAAAAGAAAGCTTTCTAGCGCGGTGCTCAATCATCGATGATCAAATTACGAACCTTAGTTAATTATATAATGGTATTGGGCTCCACCCGGTGGTTTTCTGTGTCACCAGCAGACGCAGACAGCCGGAAAGTAAGTAAACCAAACCCAACTACAAACCACGAACTTTCAAAATAAATTTTACTCTCAAACTACAAGTTTTGGTCAAAGCCATTCATCTCTAGACAGGTAGGTTAGCGCATAGGATAAGAACTAAAAACATTTTCTGTATTGATCTCTAGGTTAGTATATCAAGACCTCGAATTACTTGCTTTTTGCTTCAGTGTTCTAATGATTGTCCCAAATGAAGCGGATACTGAAACAAGCTCCCATGCAAGTTCCCATTACAGAGATTTCAATCATACAAAAGAACGTCGCCATGTTAATCTTATCAAGTTTGAACGAGACTTGTTAGATAACTATTTGAGCTTCATCTTTCGAAGAATCCACTTCCAAAATATCATTAAGCTACCATGCAAATGAAAATACAAGTTAATAGGTATGAGGTTAGTGGAGAGTTGTTACCTTTTAGCTAAAGATGGACTTGCTGAAAACTCTGAATTCTGAGGGAGATCTGTTGAAATGAAGAAAAGAGTGGAGGGGGTGTGTGTAGATGGAACAGATGTCAAAGGGTGAGGATTAAAATAAAGTGATTCGCTCTCTTAAAAAATCAGTAGGCAGATAAAGTCAAGGACGTCATTTCAGAATTCAATAAATTACGCGGTATCCCAACTCATTTCCCTGTAATGGCCGTGGGCGCGTTTGACGTTGGGTTCGGGGTTTATGAACTTATACAGGGAATTAGCTCTTCCATGGCGTCGTACTTATTTTATTGATTTTGGATTAAAATATAATCAATTGATGGCATGAAGTCATAATCCTTAAAACAGGCAAGTAACGCGCCTGTTACAAAGGCGAAATTAATTCCCAACAATGACATCTATGTTTGGGGCCTCGGGCTGACTTCCACTTGTTGCTCCATAAACGAGTGGGATTGCACTGTCATTAGAATTTAGATCAATCGTTGTAAATCATGATGTATTCATTATGTTCCTGATTTGAACCCGTAACCACCGGCCACCATTTTTTCTATTCCTAACCCTCCAACTCCGTTTATGTAATATGATAACACCCACTTGTTGCTCTAACCTCAGGTTATTGAATCTCACCCATTCCCATAAAAGGCCAAGAGTGGAGTTAGGAGTGGTTGTCTTACGCTATTGACTTTACGAGTAGTATGAAAAACATATTGGTTTGTAATAATTGAATAAAGAGGACAACAGCATGTTACAAGGTTTTGTTATTCAGAAATTAAGGTGTTGAAAGTTAATATATACAAGCAAGCAAGCATGTTCAAGGTTTTTCTATTATCCAATCAACTGTTAGCAGATGGATACTACCTAGGTTAGCAGGTTGACAAACAAGCACTTTTTGTCTCAACAATCAACGTAGCTGCTCTGTTGCTGCAACTGGCACTGCTGAGTATGAGAGGGATATATTGACTAGTTTACTCTTCTTGGCTTGGTTCCACTGAGATGTATTGCCTTCTTTCTTCGGATGTGTTTTTCAACGGCTGTGACGGATAAAGCTGGCAACCAGGGCATTTGACCATGGAGAATGATGAACGAATGATCGATGAACGTTAAAATCAAGTATGTACAGCCATGATTCTTAATTTTGTGCTAGATGGCCAGAACATTGAGTGCAGGCAATATCGGTGGAACTGTCAAATTATGCATCCCAGTTATACACAATTGTATATGCAAAATCTTTTGAGAGCACAAGTCATAGTGATAGATGAAAGGTAACATAACAGTGGTTCAATATCATTAGTATAATTACTTCCACTACAAAGAATATATTGAAAGGATTGCTTGTAATTTACAAAAATATTTAGCTCTGACTATGTTGTTGAAGATTTATTACTATAAACAGTCTGATTGCGTTTGAAGAGTTGAGGTTGTATTGCTGAATCACTTTACATCCCATGGTATGTATTAGACAGGTTACAGGTGGCGGAGAGACCATAACAAACAGCTTGCAGCATCAAACGAACGTGCGCAGCCTGGAATTCTTTCTGAGCAGGAAGAGGATATCATGGAAGTTCAGAGAACAAGTCAAGAGTGGCACAACCTGGTTGTGAATGAGTTTAGAACAAGGGAATGGTGTGCAGAATGCTTAACAAGAAAATGCTCATCTAGGCTCAATATAACTATCTGTTGTGCTGCTCCCTGAAGACTGGGAGTAAGATTCGTGCTTAGAATTGGAAGTTGTAGGAGTCATTACTGGCCTAATTTCTGCACTACCAGGATTCAGAAATGGAGGCTGTGTTGGCTGTGGGATTTCATGATTATCCTTGAGCATTTTCACAACTACTGACATTGATGGTCGGAGTTCTGCAGAGGCTTGTACGCAAAGCAAGCCAATCTGAAGTAATCGAGAAGCTTCCTCTTCTTCAAAATTACCCTGTAGGACTGGATCAACAGCTTCCCACAGCCTTCCGTTTAAATAAAGGTCCCATACCTTACAACAAGAGGGGAAAAGAAGAAAAGAATTTTGGTGAGTGAGAAGGCTTGAAACTAGAAAACATTCATAACAAGAGAACGAACTATTTGATTTGACAAAAAGTAAAAAGAATCACCATTTGTAGGATCGAAAATGAATTTTGTGCAAATGAATTGGCCATCTTTCCACTGATGACTTCAACAACAACAACTCCGAAACTATAAACGTCTGCCTTCTCGGTCAGCTTGCCACGAACAACATACTCTGGAGCCATGTAACCTCTAAATACACAAATATTGAGGTAATCAATATTAATTTTACATATGTCAGTACTGTATCTCAATCTGTGAAGCAAGGGGAAGAATCATTATCATGAATTCTAAATCTAAATAGCAAGGCCAGTATCCATCCTTGGAGAGCAAGGAGAGCTAAACATTTACTTTAGTTAAAAGCCTGTAAGAAGTTATTAACTTCTTCCCCTGACTCAACAGTCAACACAGGGCAAATGAGAAACCGAGTAACAGGGAACTCAAGAGTTTTCGGTGCCCTCTGGTAGGTTTTTCAACATCATCTCCCGGTAACAAGGAACTGAAATGTGTGGAATCATTCAAATTGTCTTAACTTGCTTAGCAAGGAAATACAAATATCTGGCCTATCATATGTTGCTGGAAACAATGGAGATATTACAGAAAAGTAATGGAGATAATAAAAGAAGTTTTGAACTTACAGCGTGCCTGCAATGGTTGCACTGATATGAGTCTGATCTTCTGGGAATAATCTCGCAAGTCCAAAATCTGCAATCTTTGCTGTGAAGTCTTCATCAAGCAGTATATTGCTAAGTTTAATATCTCTATGTATGATTCTCAACTTCGACTCCTCATGAAGATAGACCAAACCCTCAGCTGCTCCTAATATTATCTGGTATCTCGTCTCCCACCTTAGCGGCTCAACATCTTTTCTAACTGAATTGAAATAATAGATGATTGACAATGAGAAGGGATAAACAAAATGATCATAATGCCATTTCTAAATAAGGATTCATAGATGAGACACAAACCAAAGAGGTAATCATGAAGGCTTTGATTTGGCACAAATTCATAGACAAGGAGGCTTTCAGGGCCTGTAATGCTGCATCCCAACAGCTTTACAAGATTTTTGTGGTCAATTCCTCTGATCAAATTAACTTCATTGAAGAAATGATCTACCCATTGACTTGTATTGAAAAAAAGCCTCTTTATGGCTACAACCTTTCCCCCTGGCAAAGTTCCCTAATAGACAAAAATGAAATGTAACCAGTTAACTCCAAATGTGAAGACATGATTTTGTTCAAGAAGAACTAAAGGCGAATTAGATGATACTTTGTAAACCAAACCGGATCCTCCTTGTCCCAGCTTATTGGAATCGTGGAAATAATTTGTGGCCCTTTCAAGAGTTTCATATGAGAAATTGAGTTTGGATTTGTAGACAGCGGCATGTAAAGCTCCTAGTCGCTTCCGCTCTTTGAAGATGTTAGATAACCAAAATTCTTATTATTATCTATAAACTGTGATACCATCAAGAGATAAAACTTCTGAAATCTTAATATAAAGATACATACCTATTCTCTTCTGCAAAAGCTTCCTTCTCACAAAGAAAATAACCAATGCAACGACCAGCACTAGAGCTACAGCAGAAGTTGCAAGGATGATAGCTAGCCTATTGTCTCCTGGAAAACATTAACATAGTATCCCATTGAATATCTAAACGATTCGGTATTATGTTGCGTGAAATTCCCATTGAATATCTCAATTTCAGTTTCATCTTCAGGTTTCTTTTACATATAACATTTGAATATGACAATAGTTTTCTGAAAAAAGTTCGAACTAATTAGAATTGTAGGGACAAAAGAACAGAACAGATAAAACTTAAACAGGAACGAAACTCACCCCCATTCTCTGGTATTGGATCAGGCCTAGAATTGTTATAAAACCTTTGCGTAGAATACCTCAAATAACAACCAGCATTCAAGACCCTCCCTTCTTCCTTTGGAGTACATGAAACAATCCTAGACGCTGCATTCTCCAAACAATTTTCACAAGCACTTCCATTAACCAACTCCCAACACTGAGCTAATCCATAAACTGATACATTCCCTCTACTCACAGAGCCCACAAAGAATCCATCGTTTTTTACAGCTTGCACACTCAGATTTCTCACCAACTCAATTGCATTAGCTCCGAAAACAGTCTTGTTCCCTTCAAAATCTTTAGTTCCACAAACGGTTTTATCATTTGAACTGAAAGTTTCATTAAAGAAATCATAATCATCGTACCTTAAATAACACCCATCAAAGAAAAGTCTGCCACCGCGTGTGCCTAGCTGAAAAGGGAGGCATCTTAGGATCTGGGACTTGCACTGAGCAAAGCAGAGGCTACAATCATTTCCAGAAAGATCTTTCATGCACTCACCGAACGCATAGACACTGGTATTTCTAGTTCCATTGACAACAGCTGCATATTTTTGTCTGACTAGAACTGGAGTTACCACGTCCATGGCTGCTAAGAAGTTGGTTATAAAGGTTTGGCGCTCTGGCGCAGAAGCAGTCCTGTTGCTGCATATTAGAGCTGCCTCTGTTGCTCTTGGATCACAAAGCAAAGGTTTTGCATAGACGCAGAAGACAAGAAGTAGAAGGAGAAGATGATTACTCATTGAAGTTCCGTTGAAGATGGTAAATATTAAGGAGTGTTTAGGTGGTGTTTGGACATGCAATCGAATTTTATATCAACTAAAGAATTTTGCTAGAAAGTGAGGGAAAAGAGGTGACAAGGATTTACAGACAACGAAACCGTGAAAACGAGCAAGCAGAACATTCGGGTCCACTGCCGAGAACAATTAGACATTAATCAGAATAATTACGATCGTCTGAGTAGAAGGGTGATACAGAGACGGGCAGTTGAAACCTGAAAGATTTTGAGTTTGTGGGACCAAATGAAAACGTGTGATTTGGCTGTTTTTGATGATATTTTTTGAAAGCAGTGTGAAATGGAGTTGCTTATGTTGAAGTCAAAAGGTTGTTAAAAGTGCTCATAGAGATACAGACCAAACGTGTACAGACAGTCAACCGGTGGGAAAGCAGAAACAGAAGGATCTTCGCGTTGGAGTGTAGACAAAGATAATCGAACGCGGTTGTGGTCTAACCAGAGGGGCCAGAAATACGTCGATTGACAGCTGGTTTATATGATGGGGTTGTTGAGACATCACAGTTCGAGGCTTATTTTAATGAAGCACAGACGTCAAGCTATTCGGCTTTATCCTAGAAATAGATTATGCATTTCTGCATTTGAGTTCACTATCAGATTTTCGGGCTTCTTAAACGAGGGCTGAGGCCAGGAGTTTGGACCTACCGTTTCTTGGGCCGGAGCAAGCCTTGGTCTTCAATTAGCTTAACACAGTTATCAAAGACAAATTAGATGCCCACTTTTTCCCTGTTAGACAGAGTTAGAGGATTACTAAATTCACCGTATTCACAAGGTGAAGCAAACTGAGTTGGCTTTCTCATGAACACTGTCAACTTACTAATTCTGTGTGTGTGTTTAGTAGCCTTTCCAGTCTAATTCAAAACATTCATTGCAATTTTGCTGTCACCCCAACATGATTTAATACCAAGGGAAACCCATCCTAGATATCAACAGATGAATATGATCAAATCCTGTTGCCAAATACTGTTTAGGGATCTAATAATTACATAATTAAAGTGGGGTTTCTTATATATAATTGCTTACTAATCTTAGATCGCAATTTGGGAGGTACCATTAATAAAAAATGAAGCAAGTAGTTTTTCCTTTTCAAGTAAAATAAACAAAGATTCTCATTTCGTTTTCTTTTCTTCGTGGGTTGAGTAAAACTAAGCCATCAGATATAATCAAGTTTTAAACATGAGTGTGAGAGAAGATTAAAAAACAGAGAGACCACTAGGCTGACCAGCTAGGTTAGGCGCCACAGGATATATAGAAATGGGGGTCGAAAATGGCACCGACGGGACCTAAGCTTGGGCCACCGCGTGCTTGCTATAGCTAGAAGAGGACAGACAATACTGAGTTGCCGCCCATGAAAAATAAAAGGAGAGAGTTCATCGTTAACTAAGCAAAAGTTGGAAAACAAAAGAACCATCATTTTCACCCGGTTTTATCTCTCAATTTTCAGGAACGTGTTAACCATAATTTCCACATTCAAGCTACGCTGAGAAGGCCAGTTATCGGGGGTCCTCAGTTCTCATCCTCCTGTAACTAGATAAAAACCTGCTATAATTTTATCATTTCAGGAAATGGGTTTCGTTATTAGTTTCCTTTTACTTTGACAGAACTCAGAAGGATTGGATTTGGTTGAGCTAGCAGGCTAGGCTAGCTACGGTTGTGCTATCTGAAAACCCTAATGGCTTTCTCATAGAGACAATTGGGTATATTCTCTTTACTCTTTTAGGCAATAAACAGAATAACTAAGTGACTACTGGAGTGGCCAACTCTCATTTGTCTGGGACTTAACAACCTAGGACCATATACCTCCTATTTGGGGTTTTCTTTTGTAAGACTGAGGTGGACACTTTTTTCTCCATTATTCTATTAAGCTTCCGTTTAAAGGCTCTTTTTAAGGGACAAGACTAAGGTTTGTATATTACTATAATACAGTAAGTGATTAGTTAGTGCGCTAGCTTGCTGCTGCTTCATCTGATTGAATTAATTAGGACAAGAGCATATTGTCTTTTCCAGTGCAAGAACACCACCATTTTTTTTTCTTAAATCATTGAGACACCTAGCTGCATCATCAGCCTACGCTTAGATTTTGGCATTTCCTTAAATTAATTGTGTTGATTAAAGGGTTTAGAAAAATTATCCTAACCTTATCCTACTAATAGAAACCTTTTTCTTCCTACCAAACTAGCCTCCACTAGCATAGTAATTGTTTTGATTTTATCGGCATGCCTAAGTGTTATAAATAATAATCAACACAACAGCCACTTTCTGAAAGGGATGGTCAAAATGGTCATTTGGATGTTGCCCTCATTATTCTCTATATAACTGTCTATAACTACTTCACTGTTGTGCCACAAGCAAAGCACATACACAGTCACCTTAAACTTTCGTTTAGAGTTCTCTGTAAAGCTTGAGAATTTAAATGAAGAGATCAAACGGGAAGTCATGTCTTCTATTTGTTCTGGTGTTTCTGCTTGTTGTCTCGGTCACATTTTCTTTAATGTCGGTCGAGGCAAGAAAACATCACACCAGGAAAAGCAAACCTCGCAAGCAACAGAAAGTAAAGGGTGGCCCTGATTCAGGATTTCCAGGACCTGCACCAGCGCCACTTCCTCATTATGGTTCTTATCCGCGTCCGTCTGGGCTTTTCGATGTTTTGTCGTTTGGAGCAGTGGGGGATGGGGTTTCTGATGACACAAAGGTAAATCAAACAGTGTAAATTTATATAAACAAAAATGGAGTTTTTCTTGTGTGTGTGAGAGTGAGTGTCGGTATCTAAGAATATGTTCTAACTTTCTTGAGAATTTCAAACAAACAGGCACTTCTATCAGCATGGAAAGCAGCCTGCAAGGTGCCTGGAGCCGCAGTGGAAATTCCTTCAGAGTTCAAGTTCCTCGTCAAGCCCTTGACTCTTCAAGGTCCATGCATGCCAAACCTTATTCTTCAGGTTCGCTTTCTCTTCTTTTTAGCCGATCTCCCTGATTCCCAAACAAGAAGTATATACTCTGTCAACTTTTTATATTATATCCTCGCAGTTAAATGCATAATAAACACACACAAGCTGATCTAAGTGGAATTCCTACAGATTGATGGAACCCTTTTAGCACCTCCGAAAGTAGGTTCATGGGACAAATCCAGTTTGTTTCAGTGGATAAACTTCAAATGGCTCCGCAACTTCACCATTCAAGGGTCTGGAATTGTTGATGGACAAGGCTCCGAATGGTGGGAGGACTCTCAAATATACTCTATTCAGGTTAGCACACATAATGTATCATAGTTCCTTCCAAATTAAGTTCAATAATTTCGTAAAATATAATTATTTAAACTTTATATTGTATTGTGTGAACGCAGAAGAAATCCATACACATCCCAGATATGAAACCGACGGTAAGATTAATTTCCTTAATGTTAATTATTAAATAGGATTTTCATATACCATTCCGACTGATTCGACTTCTGATTCATTTCAGGCTTTAAGATTCTATGCAAGCTATAATGTTACAGTTCGGGGCATCAGAATCATAAACAGTCCTCAGTGCCATCTAAAATTTGACAGCTCCGGCGGCATCAGAGTTAACAATATTCAGATTTCTTCTCCAGAACTAAGCCCAAACACTGACGGCATTCACCTCCAAAACACAAGAGATGTAGAAATTCAGCATTCGGATATTGCAAGTGGTAAGAAATTAATTAAGGACTATACCTAATTGTCTATTAGGTGGCTGTGACTACTCCCAAAATTAAATAGAGAGTAGATGGTGCATGGCACGTTGGTATTGCAGAGAAAAAAGTTATCTGATGTGAGAAAATATGATTGGTTTTCAAGAACTTTTGAGTGGCATAACTTTCATTGAACTAACTTTTGAACACAAGCATGAACAAAAAGTACTAGCGCAACTTTTTCTCTTGGACTATGTGGATCAAGTATTGGCCATTAACTGTGATTCCTAGACCATAAAGAAAAGATAAATGATACCAGCGTGCGCACATCAGCAACATGACTGTATATTCGGTATTGGATGATTTAAATATTAGTATTGGGGTTCCCTTTGTGAATAGGAGATGACTGTGTATCGATACAAACTGGATGCTCAAAAGTTCACATTCATCACATCAATTGTGGCCCAGGACATGGAATAAGGTAAACACATAATTAATACCCAAAAGATGGTTAGTTTATTATTCTTTGATTTGTTTTTAACTTGTTATTGTATTATAATTAACCACAGTTTGGGAGGACTCGGGAGAGACAATAGCGTTGCTTGTGTTTCCGATATCGTGGTGGAGAAAAACTCAATGCAAGATACTCTATATGGAGTTAGAATAAAGACATGGCAGGTACCAAATTTGAACACACAAATGTTGGAGTAGTAGAATTGTTTCTCTTGTAATTTCTAGATTGGTTTCCTAATCTGTTGTAGTAAAACATTTCAGGGCGGCATGGGATCTGTCAAGAACGTTTCGTTTTCCAACATTCAAGTCTCGGAAGTTAAGGTTCCTGTAGTGATCGATCAATTTTATTGCGATAAGCATTTCTGCAAGAATCAAACAGGAGCTGTGGCAATATCCGGTGTTGAATTCAATCAGATAATAGGAACTTATTCAGTGCAGCCAATTCATCTGGCATGTAGCAATGACATTCCATGTACTGATGTTGACCTGATCGATATTCAGCTGCAACCCTCCTTAAAATATCGTAGTTTTCAACAGGCCCTGTGTTGGAACTCCTATGGAAAATCACAGGCTCCCCTCGTACCTTCGAGCATAGACTACTGCTTGAGGAGGGATAGTGGTTCACTCAAGGGAATTGCAAGATCTCAGGAGCATATGTGTTAGTGTAAATGGTTTATTAATTTAGTTCAAGTGACTGTACTGCAGGCTTCTTTTTTCATTTTCACTTTTTTCAAGCAATCAGTTGTGTGCTTGAGGTAACTGCTTCCCTTCTGCAAACTTTTTACTGTGGGAAGGTGATGGTTTGTTGGAAATCAGAATATTTAAGCTAGCTGGTGTTTTGTACTTAATTAACAGTTAATCTCCTCTAGATTATATATTTGGCAAGGCACAGATGATAAAGGAAGCACTTTGTCAGAAGAGGCGCATAACTAAAGAAGTAAAAGGTGAATGTAAAACCACATCAGATATCCACAAAGCTTATTCAACCCAAGATTTCTCGGACAGTTCAACATATATAGTAATTGTGCTAGCTTTTCTAAAGTGTTACTGTGCTAGCTTTTCTAAAGTGTTACTGACTCTGAGACCATTGCACACAGAATATTACATAACTTAATTATTTATCATCAGGATAAAGAAGATCTCTCTTGGCCTTGGTAGTTGATTTTGCTGCTATGCTAACTGTATCAGCTGTCACTATTCTTTGCTGAGAGAGAGAGAGACAGAGAGTGTTCATTGTTTGTTCCTGAAAAGAACTAAAGAAAGCACAAAGTAGGTTAGTGGAGCGCCCAAACTAGGATTGTGGGAAGCACAGGCATAGCGGAGCCATCCATTCCTTTGACTGAATAAGAAGGGCAAAACTTTTCGAATTAAAGTTGAACTCAGAGTACACTCTACTACGCTTCAACTTCATCCTATGCGGTCAATAAATGCGATACGACAAAGCAAGGAATGGGAAATGCACCAGCATATACATATAGACTTCGATTCTCCTTGAATCTGATGCAGCATAAAATTGGCTGCAGAAAAAGACAGATGGACGTCCATTAGAAGTATTCATTGATCCACAGCTCCTTACCCATTACGGTAGGGTCCTACTCTTAGTGTGTTTCTGTGAGAGTTTCTTTTGCTGGGTGGAAGGTGATTGATGAAAGTTAATTCTACTAGTGCTTGCTGGTGCTGGTGCCGGTGCCGATGCTGATGCTGCGTGCACCGTCCAACATAACCTTTAGAGAATCTCACTGAATGCGCGCATGCTACCAATGCAAATTTTCTTTTGAAAGTTTTAGTGCAAGAGATTTACTTAACCGCTGTGAATTAAATAAAATTATTTAATTAATAAAATAAAAAATATATTTATTAATAATAATAAAAAAATTAATAATAAATATTTAATTAATATAATAAAAAATATAAAATTTTTTATTAATTTTTATTAATTAAATAATTTTATCACATTAATAATACAAACGTAATAAAACTATTTTATCTAAAATTTTAATTTTTTACGAGCAAATATAAAGTAGTAAATGTGGATCCGCAAAACATTCATCTAATACAATATTTACTTATTAAATATTTTTTGTATTTTATTTATTTATTACAAATTATTTATAAAAAAATAATAAAAATTTTAATAATTTATATATGGGTCAATCTTGGACTTGCAATTAGTCAAATGTTCAATAGGCCCATCACCAAAAAAAAAAAAAAAATCCGAATGGACTATAAAGTTTGATTTATACTATATTATATTATTTAAATTAAAAATTTATTATTTTGAGTATAATTACATCTGTGTACATGACTGTTCATTATTTTCTTTTTTGAAAAAATAAAACTCAGAATTTGGTTGCTTTAAAATACAAACTTTGATTTGGTTAAATTTTACTTTGGTGAAATTAAAAAAAAAAAAGGTGAGATTAATTGAATTCAATTTTAAATTGAAAAAAAATTAATAAATCAATCAATTATAAACCAAAAAGAGCTGAAATTTTAAATCGCGTTAAAAAGAGTTAAAAATAATTCGTGATAAAACTTGAAGAAAATTAATAAACACCAAATTTATCTTAATTGAGTAGATAATGAATCAAAGATAAAATTGAGCTAAAATTGAGAAGAACTAGAAAAAACGGACGAATCTTAAACTAAGTTGATATTAAACCTTAACTATTTGAATAAATTGAATATGAACTAAACTAAATTAAAAATAGTTAAATAAATCAAATTTATTTAAAATATTAAAATTTTTTAATTTGATTATATTTAAATTTGAACCAAAGCAAACCAAATCATATCCACGAGTATGATCAATTCGAACAATTAATTTATTCGCATGTACTATACCACTTCAATTATATAATTTAATGTAATTTTATACAAGAATTTTTTTTTTAATATAATCCAAATTAAACGTGTCCTTATATGATAATTAAATTCATAATTTAATAAAAATTAATCATGATTTTTTTTTGTCATTATCACTTATTTGAAAATTAATTATTACTCATAAAAGAGAATTTTAAATTAGATAATTTTATTACGTTAATATTACTGTTAAGATGAGATTATATTATTATAAATTATTTTTTTATATTAATTAAATAATAGGATACTATAATAATCTCCATCCTCAAAAGTATATTTCTAACTTTATTATCTAAGACTCTCTCCTTGCTCACAAACCATTCGCCACAATAATTGGATGATATGTGGATTATGACGACAAGATTAGTTGACTATGAACTCGTACTATCTTTTGAGCTTTCATTGGCGTCTAAAATATAATTTTTGGCTCAATTCCAAACCAAACAAGAACTAGAATATTTCAACTATACGAAGGGGCATTAAATTCTAGACAGAATCATCTGGGCAGTAGTTAAACTTGGGCAGGTGTATTCTCATTAGGGGGGATTGTTGTAGAGCTGACTTCTGATCTTCCTCTTTCTCTTCTGCTATTATCAGCGAATTTCAAGCTTGCCGTATGCAAACCCTTGTCCTTCTCTCTGGAACTCCATTCGGACAAGTAATAGTCTTCTTCTGTTGCAATCTTTTCAGATGGACCACAAAACATCCCGCCCCATTGTGGGAAGTAAATTAACATCATTGGGAGTGTGCAACATATGATCATCACGCCCATGAGAGTTATGCCTGTTTCTTTTGAGTATTTGGATCCTTTGAAGAATATTAGTTGAGTCAGAACTGCTCCCAGATTTCCTCCACCTCCTGTCATTCCAGATATCAACCCCAGTGACCTGAAAAGACATACACATGTATTATCAAACTTAATTTGTTCTCTTCATTGATTACAAAACTTGGTATTATCAGCTCCTATCAATAATTGATCAATTTCAATTTGGCTATCCTCCTTCTATTTGATTCGTGGTGGATCCATTAATTGGTGGTTATGTCCTAACTATCAATAATTGTTAATATAATACTGTGTAACAGTGTACTATTTGGATAAATTATTTTCAATGCAAGACTTTGAATACTTGTACGAATTTTCACTGGCCAATTAGTTCATCTGTTCATTGTGATGTTCTGTATTTACTAAACTAATCACGCAAAGGTGTAGAATTTTACCTCCGGGAGACGAAAGGGACTACACCAAATGTAAGCCCACAAGCAGCTTGGACAAACACAGAGAAGACGATCATTACTGCAATGGAAGCCGTCAAAGATCCCATCTGTCCCAGAAGGATGCAGAAAACACCTCCCAGTGTCTGCACCACCCATAAGGCCCAGAGCCTTCCTCTCATCCCAAACCTCTTTGCCATTGTATCAGATATCAATCCCCCAGCAGGACGAGAAAAAATATTTGCTAATCCGAAACTTGCTGCTATCATTCCCGCTGTATGGAGTTTAAGGTTGAATCTATCGTAAAAGTATTCTGCAATTATGTTGTCCACTGTTAGCTCTACCCCAAAACAATACCCGTAAGTCAATGCCAAAATCCACCCTCTGTAGTTTGTAATCCCATAATAGAAGATCCGTGAGAATTCATCCTTCTGTTTATCTCCGGATTTCTTCAGTCCTGCGAAGTTTCCATCTGGCAAATCCTGGCCAAAGATCAAGACGGCAAATGCCGATAGAGTTTGAAATAGGGCAGGTATGAAAAACGCTATTCGCCAAGCTGTAAATTTGGTTGTACCAATGTCACGTATGACACCAAACACAAGGGGCATGATTAATTGGGTAGCACCGCCTCCGAGATTTCCCCAGCCACCTGCAACACCGTTAGCAGTGCCAACTACCGCACCAGAAAACATAGAGCTCATCCAGAATTGAGTAGAGACAAAAGTGGCAAGAGAGAAGCCTGTGAAAAACCGTACAAGGAGGAAGGAAATAGGCGACGAGGCAATAGAAGTGAAGTAAACTGCCGGTGAAGTGAGCAGAATCAGTGAAGCGGATGCTAGACGGGGTCCAAACAGGTCACAAGCGGTTCCCATGGCAATACGGGCAAAAACTGCACCAGAGACAGATGCAATTCCCGCATTGCCGATGTCAGTTGCGGTGAGATTGAGGTTGTCTCTTATGACAGGAAGGAGTGGTGGAGCAGCAAAAGTGGACACGAAGCAAGAAAAGAATGAAACCCACGACAGATGAAAAGCCCTCATGTGGGGTGCTGCGGCTGAGAATAGCCGGAACTCGGTGGCCTTGTGTTCTGAGTCCACCGGAAGAGCAAAATTTGGAGGTTCAGAATCTCTTATTGTGCCTTGCACTTCCATGTTGGTTTTTTTTGTATGGGAATGATTGAACCAGAAACCAGAAATATATTTGGTATGAGTTTGGAGAGATTGTAAGCGTGCTGCTAGCTGCCAAGTGTTTCTTGTATCTTCTCTCTCTGTGCTATGCGGCGTTCCTGGCTGAACCTATATAGCACCAAAGTTTCTGCAGGTTGGTGATGTATTGTCGCCGGTAATATTTCGTGCCTTTCTCGTCCTGCGAATATTTGATGTTTATAGAACCGTTTAAAGAGAATATTAAATAAGGCAGAGGGCTTGTTGAAAATACCAAACTAGCTGTTCATGTCTTTTGAAGGTCGGCATATTTGAAACTGCCAGTGTGTATGGTTTTACAATCTGCGACTTGGAGGATTGTGTTGAGGACTCTTGGCCTTCTGTTTAGTAAAAAAGGCAAGTTAGAATTTCCGAATTCTTCACTTGCGCCGAGTCTCATAGTTCTTCGATATTTCATCATACAAAGAAAAACAAAACAGCTTTGTGAAAAGGAGTGGTTGGCGGGGAGTGTGTTCCAAGGGTGATTTTTAATGGGAAGTGGCATCAACTTGCAAGCTTTCGGTTCCGGGAAAGACAAGTTTAACGTTGAAAAAGTTGTCCGAGGCATTTATTGACTTTGGAGTTCAACATTTTGGACTGGAGAGCCATTCCTGAAATAGATGGAAGTGCTCGTCGTTTCACTTGGCCATAGATTCTTTCTTGAAACTTTCTTCGATAGCGGAAAATGACCACTGCGCCCTGATGATGTTTAGCAGAGAAAGAATGGAATAGCTTAAGTCATCAGGTTCGTTGTTGTTATTAATAATTCAAGATTTTGACAATGAACTTAAAGCCAGATGAATTAGCAATTCAAAATTATGGATGATTTTTTATCATGCCGAGGCCTGTACTGTTATTTGCGATCATTTATAGTTATTACATGATTAGGCTTGGGACTATGCAATGATGATCATAAAATCATATTGATAAATTTCCTGTTATTCATTGTCAATTATAAAATCGCTTTCAGAATCTGAAAATAAATTAAATTCAAGTCTCAAGCCTGTGATGCCTCTTTGTTGCTATTGCTTTGCATCTTGGTGACCGATTGATTTTCTACAGATTGTCTGCTTTCAAAGCTAAACAAGTTGCTTAATAATTGAAACATGGAGATCTATCTTGCTATATAAGTGTTCAAGTTTAGCAGAATTTAATATTTCAGTCGTGGTTTGGTTGGTTTCAACACCTCTAACTTGAAGAGGATTGGGGTAAGAAATCTCGGCTACTTCGATCCGGTTCAAAAGGGATGTCACTGTTAGCTACCAAGTTGTTTGAATATTCAAACCCATTAGATTTGACCTTAAAGTTTGACAAGGAATCCCCAACACCGAGGGACTTGCATTCATTGGCTTGCCATGTGGGAGAGACTCCTTTTCACATGTATCTTAAAGTAGAAAGACCACTGTATCCCCATCTTCTGTTAACTTTACGTGCACGTTAAGGAGGATTCTTAGGTCATTTATATAACTAATCATTCATGCATCTTAATGTTCGTGGGGCCCAAGAATAGTAACCTACGCTCGAGGACGAGCCCGATGAGTGCTAAAAGTCAAGCAAAAAATTGCCCAATGCCCTCTCATGCACGTTAATTGATTTGTATTTTCTAGGGTCACTCAAGAAAAAGAAAAATGGCGAAACAAATGAAACCTAAATTGTTTGTTATAATGAATTGCCGAAGGATGCAGTGGGAACTGCTCGGTTAGTTTCAATTTTCTTGTTAAATTATTGGCATTCATGTCCTTTCAAGCTGTATTCTTACATTATTTGCACGGCTATTCCTCCGTGCATTTGTCTACAGAAGTCACTGTTTTTGTTAAATGATTGGCAATCACTGTCGAATAGCCATACATGTAGCCATAATTGTTAGATTAAACGGTAAGACATAGGAGCTGCTTTTGCTTCTACAAGGGTCCTATTTAGTCTGTCTCCAATCTGAGCTGTGCTGTAAACTTGCCTGAAGTGGGCAAAAACTCGCCGATGAGAGTGGCCATACAAAGTTGAGTACACTTAATATATTGGTTTTGTGAATATGGTTTTGTAATCAGCCATTTACAGGAAAGTTCAAGTTTTGATTCCTACTGGATGGCGGATTTGACTTGATAGAAATTATTTGGTTGATTGAAAATAGAGTGGTTGTAATTTCTGAAAAGGTTGGCTCCCTTTGTTTTATTTGCTACTTTTGTGATACTTTCCCAATGACTTTTCCCACTAACTGGTGAAGTAAAAGAGGAGAAGAGAAGAGAGAGAATCTTTTTATGTCTTTGACCAAATTTGCCCAAAACTTTTTGTAGCAGTACATTCGAGTGTTTTAATACATACAGATGAGTCTCAGTCAATTACCAGTTGAAATTCACTTGCCTGTATCTTCTACTGGGCTGGCTCTTGCTGATTTATGACCACTCTGTTGTTTTTTTATTACATCTGCTTATCATTGGGTTTGAGAATGAAGCATGCAAATGGGCTTTGGTAAAAGAAGGTCATCATTTGGGCTTCAGGAGAAAATGTTTAAGAGTATTACTAGATGCACCCCGATATAATGCTGATAACACCCCTTTTCTGAATGAATATTGTGCATTAACAGGGGTATTGAGAAACAGATGGGGTGCATTTATCATCAATGGAAAGCTAATCCAGTTTGTGTACAGTAGTAGGTATCTCAATTTTCAACACGAATATAACTAGAGAATAGCCGAAGAAGCTGAAATCAGGTCGATTCTGTTCATGTTATTGCTCCTTCTGCGTGCAGCCCGTCACTCATACAAAGACACAGACTACCAGACACTTTGTAGGTCAGCTGTGAAGGGAATAACAAATCCAGAGCAAGCTACAGAAGCTGCTGCTATCAATACAGTCATCTAGTAACATTGCAAACGTAAAAGAAGTAGCTAAAAGGCTTGGCAAATCAAAGGAACTCGATGTCTGCCACGTTAGCCTTGTTCATGCCATTTCCTGTCAAATAACTGCCCCGAAAAAACCTCAAGGAGCATGACAGAATAGCCCTCAAATCACTCACCCTGCAATGATGCGTACCCAGAACTTTAGTAAAATATCTCCTCTCGCAACCAATACTAATGGCATTCGCCAACGAAGTTCATTAGCTAGAAAGCTCGAAGCTTATCCTAACAGCAAAGCCTAAGTGAATCTTTCATTCAAGCCTGATCAGACGGCTACAATTTACGAACGTCCCATCAATGACTATCACCCAAAAGAAAAAAAAAATCTAGATTTTATATATATCCCACGTGGAATTATTCGACGAGAAAGCAAGCTTATCGCAATCCCACTTGCAGCTACGACAAAAAAAAAAAAAAAAAAAGAGGGAGATAAAGCCTTGCTTGCATGGTCGGTAAGTGTCTTTACCAAGTTTGCCTACGTTTTCACGTGTCCAAGCGCCAACCCTTTTCTATAATCATGGACTTACTGCAATTTAGTACCCTCGTTCCCTTTGACATATCATGTCTTAGAAATTACTGTAACGTACCCCAAGTCATTAATTAATTAATTTATAAGAATCTTGGATCCACCAACGAGTCTCCCATAATGAATCTGGAAAGGGCAATTGTTGCAGTGCTTTTACGTAAATGCCACTGGTTGTTATTTGATTGTTGTTTTTGGTAATTGTGTTGAGGGTCGAATTCAGAGAAAGCACAAACACGAAAGCAAAAGGGCCAATCTCGAAATATCCCTCAAAAAACAAGGGCAACGCGATTTTGAAACGTCAGTTTCCCGAGCTTTCTACATCGTGGACTTATTGCAATATGCCACGTGTCCATCTGCGTAGATAAATCGCATCTCACTCGTTGGTTTCGCTCCAGATTTCAAAGAGTTCTAACACTATCAGCGAGAGCTAACCAATAATAGCCAAAGTATCTTTAGCGAGAATTTGTATTTCTTTCTATAATCGCTGTAATGATCGTTTAGATTTCAAATTGTCTGAGGTAAACTTCTTTATTTATGAATGAATTGTTTTTTATATTTTAATTTTTCTCCATTTTCTGTTTGATATAAGCATTCGGTTATTGCCTGGAAAATTTGAGTGTTCGGATTTTCACTTTTTCGTACTTGGAAAATTGAAATGTGTTTATGTTTATGAAGTTAATGGCTTTTTGGAAGTGAGTTCTTCAATATTCTGGTCAACAAAATATTCTTAACTTTTCGCGGCAACCAATCAGCAGCTTTGCAGTTCAGCAGATTGTAAACTGATAGATAGTCATGCTTATGGATGAAGTTCTCCTCCGATGAAATTTAATATTTCTGATCATGCGAATTTTGCGTTCTTTGCTTTTCTTTTCTTTTAATTATTATTATTATTATTTTTAATTGTATTGACACTGTAGATTGATTCTTGGATTTCATCGGAGCTAAGAATTGTGTTATTTATAAAGGAATATGAGCAATATCATCGGCCGTAATTCACTCCAACAGAGTTTGCTTTGTTCCACGGTTTTAGAACGTCATAGCAAACTCAATTCTTCGGGCATTCCTGCAAACTCTTTGTTACGAGCTGCCTCTATAAATCATGCGGCACGCAAGTCATCTATATCTACTAAATTTTATGGGATCGGTTTGAACGTTGGTAAACCAAAGTTAGCCGTGGAAAGGAATCGTCCTCTTTTGATCACTCCACGAGCTGTATTAGCCACGGATCCAGCTTCTGAGGTAATCTTTCACATGCTGAAAATTGCCGCTTGTACTTTTCAGTTTCAAATTTTGTGAATGTGCTTTGTTTAATTCAATTTCATATTATTAGCTATTTGGTTTAGTCGACCACAAGAATTGAAGCCAAAGCCCTCCTGTATCCATAAACATCTTTAGTACTTTACCGCTATGCTAAGAAATGTTTAGCAATCCTGGTGTCAAAGTTTATTTGTCCTCTTTTAATTTTGGTAATTTAAAAATCAATTCTATTGACCAACCTTGTTGGAAATGGAAGAACTAGTATATTGTAAGACTGGAACCAGGGAGTTGTAAGATAAGATAACAAATGCTATGTTGTATTCTTTGCTTAAATGACTTGAAGAAATGAGGGATTTATTACCACTTGATTACATATCCAGCTATTTTAAAAATTTTAACATAATGGTTCCTAAGCTGGAATAACCTTAATGTTACAAGGGCCACCTATCGTACTGTTAGAAGGATAGTGAGGTTATGAAAAATTGATGGTCTTTGTAATGGTTTATCAATTTGTTTTCCCAACATGCAATGAACGATTTCAATGTAATTGCCCCTCTTCATTAGACATCTTTTGTTTCATCATAGCTATATTTATAGCCAGGTTAGAATGAAGAATTTTACATGTCCAATAAGTTACAAACTTTGGGCAAACTATGTTGATTCATGCATTCTTGTTTCCTGTGATGTGATCATTCTCATCAAACTTTCCAAATTAGAATTTTCTATTTTCAAATTACTGCAGGTTGAAACAGACTACCTATGATATCTTTTGACCAGGATATATATTGCTTAGGATATGCATGCTAGAGTTGCTCCAATGCTTTGACAAAGCGATAACTGCTTGTACATGATTCCTGCCGTGGGTGATGAACATTAAATCATATTAATTTTAGTTAATACACTTTATGAAAATGCCCGTGGCTGTTTGTGTCTGTTGTACATGTGCAAGATACTGCAAATGCATTTGAGTTTTTCGTTCAGATGTTCCATTGAATTTGACAGACTCTTGCCTTGCAGCAGCTTGCAGGAAAATTCAACCTTGATGGAAATACTGAATTGCAGGTAGAGTATTCTATCCAACCTCATAGGTTGAGCTAAGTTTCGGTATTTGTAGCTCATAGCAAGTACTAGACTCACACAAATTTCACCCATTAAATTGAGCAGGTTACTATCAGTGCTCCCACTCCAGGGTCTATCACACAAATAAATTTTGAGGTCTCACATGGTAGCAATTCTTTGCTTCTGCACTGGGGCGGGATACGTGATAGAAATGAGTAAGTTCATATGTAGATGCAAGTGATTTATATTAATGTCTTTTTCTGCTTAGATTCTTTTATATATTTGAGTTTCAAGTTTTTGCTATTATAGTCTGACAACCTTCTTTTTTGGACTTCTTCAAAATATTTCTTTCTTTTGATGTTTTTTTTTATTTTTGCCAGAAAGTGGATACTTCCCTCTCGTCAGCCAGATGGAACCAAAACTTATAAGAACAGAGCGCTTAGAACTCCCTTTGTGAGCGTAAGTACCAAAAAGCAACACCAGTCATGAAGTTGAAATCCATGATTGATCCTTAAATATAATTAGCTATTATATATATATATATATATTAATGTTTCTATTTTTCTTTTCTCTATAGTCTGGCTCCAAATGCTTCCTTAAAATAGAGATTGATGATCCTGCGATCAAAGTAATTGAATTTCTTATACTTGATCAAGCGCAGAATAAGTGGTGAGCTTGCATTATGATTGTTTTTGATATCTTTATTAATTGATTATGATCTAGTTATAATGTTTTTTTTTTTTAAACTGGAAAAAAAAATACATACTGCAGGTTCAAAAACAATGGTGCAAACTTTCATGTAAAGTTACCCATGGGAAAGGAGTTGATTCAAAATGTTTCAGTCCCTGAAGATCTTGTACAGATTCAAGCGTATCTAAGGTGGGAAAGAAAGGGTAAACAAATGTATAACCAAGAACAAGAGAAGGTACATACTAAAATGTGTACTCTGCTCTTGTTTTATGCTTTTGCTAATTTTGGGTTCCACGCTCAACTCAACAACCTTGAAATAGTTCTATCCTTACTAATAGGTTTTGTGGCATCGTCAATGTCATTCAGTTACATACGTATCTTCAGTGGGTAGGGATAATTAGCATCCATCATGTGATAATATATCAAACCTTATCTTTTTAAATGTATTATGTTTGTATTTGCGCAATAGGTTTGTAATCTTTATATTAAGGGTTCAAGAATTTGAGGTTCCTCTCTATTTTGTTGTTACTGATTTTAGTTTCTTCTGAAACTCTCACAAGGAAAAGCATAATATAAATTGCAGCTTTACCCTAATATGTAATATGTAAACCATAATTGCTTGCATTTATCTTCTAAGCTCTTTCTATATTGTCTATTCATGCTGCATAAATTTTCATTGTCATAGGAGGAATATGAAGCAGCTCGCACTGAGCTGTTGGAAGAAATTTCTAGAGGCACTTCCGTGGAGGACTTGCGAGCAAATCTAACAAAAAGAAATGGTATACATGAAGTTAAGGAACCTTCTTTCCATGAAATTGAGAAGAAGATACCTGATGATCTTGTGCAAATACAAGCTTATATACGGTGGGAGAAAGCTGGGAAACCCAATTTTTCTGCAGACCAACAACTTGTACGTTTCCAACCTCTTTTAGGCTATTTTGTTTCAGCCGTTCTTGTTTTATTGTAAAGTGTCTACATTTATGCCAGTGCATACAAGATCATGTCTCACTTATGATATATATATGTGATTAAAGATATTAATCATTGCCTGTACTTGATCCTTATTGAAATGTTATTGTTTCCATGATTAGAGGGAATTCGAGGAAGCAAGAAAAGAATTGCAATCTGAACTAGAGAAAGGTATCTTGCTAGATGAAATACGGAAGAAGATTACCAAAGGAGAGATACCGACTAAGGTCTCAAAACAACTTAAAACTAAAATGTATTTTAGCGTTGAAAGGATTCAGCGGAAGAAGAGGGACCTAATGCAGATTCTCAATAAATATGCGGCTGAACCTGTGAAGGAAAAGAATGTTCCTGTTATACCAAAAGCCTTGTCAGCAGTTGAACTTTTTGCCAAGGCAAAGGAAGAACGGGATGGTGGTACTATTCTCAACAAGAAAATATACAAGCTTGCTGATAAGGAACTACTGGTAGATGAATGTGTTTTTATGATATTAGTCATCTGCTTCTCCTCTCTTTCAAAGATACTACACCTTGTCAGAAGTATTCTAATGCTCAATCTTTTTTTACTCATTTTCAAGGTACTTGTAAACAAGCCTGGTGGAAAGACCAAAATTCACCTGGCTACTGAACTCAGAGAACCACTCACCCTTCACTGGGCTTTATCTAAAAAGGCTGGAGAATGGTTGGTAAGATTCTTTAAACTGTTACGTATTTACATGGTCCTCTATTACATATTGGACTTTGGAATCAGTTTTACTGTTTTCTATACATTTAAATCAATGCCATCTGTTCAGTGCATTAGTTACATCAGCTGTATGGATTGCAGGCTCCGTCTCCAAGTGTTCCGCCTGCAGGTTCAGTTTTGCTGGATGGGGCAGTTGAAACACAATTTACAATTAGCTCCGTTGCTGATCTTCCTTATCAGGTGTGCACAATGAAATTTGATTTCATTTTTACATGCCTCAAGACTATGGAAACTTACACTAGTGAAACTTATGTTGGGGTTAACATATTATTTGATCTCTAGACAACCCTTGATGTCATGACTCCAATTTTTAGGTCCAATCCATTGGGATAGAGATTGAAGAAGACAGTTATATAGGAATGCCATTTGTCCTTCTCTCTGGTGGGAATTGGATAAAGAATAAAGGCTCTGACTTCTATATTGACTTTGGCAACATTTCGAAGCAAGTTCAAAAGGTGACTATAGATTTTTCCTTTCAATGGTATATCCCTCTCGTCACATATCTCGTTTCGTGATAATTAACTGGCTTTTCTTGATCAAAGGATGCTAGTGACAGCAAGGGTACTGCCAAAGCTTTGTTGGATAAAATAGCAGAGATGGAGAGTGAGGCACAGAAGTCTTTTATGCATCGGTGAGTAATCTGCTGGATTCAATCACTCTGAATTTATTAACCGTGGGAAAGCAATTTTACCACTAATTCATACATATATTCTAGCATTGGCATGATACATAATCAGGTTTTGGAGAAGTACCTGACTTCAAAAAAAAGGTTCTGTTGGCTATTGTTTTTAGATTTAAATTAGGTTAATGTATGTTGTACTTTCTATTCTGGCCTGTTTTCACTTCATTACTTCTAACCAATAAGATAATGGAACATACCTCAAGGTGGCAAAGGATACTTAGCAAATAATAAATTATAAAGAGAAGAATGTAGGGAAAGATTAATTACAAAACCTTGTTGTCACGCTACCTTGTATCTGGAACTTGCATGAAACTCAAGATTCATCCATTTTTTTTGCTTAATCGTTTCTGTTTTGGTAATGGTAGCAACATTTTCACGTTGGTGTGATGCCTTTTAACATTAGTATCCATAAGATGTATGAAGCCTTAGGTATCTCTCCTCTCTTGTTTGGTTTCCTTGCTGTTGATGCCTTCAGTGGATGTTGAAGTTTCATTCTGGTCTCTGACTGATTAGCATATAATATAGGTCTAGCATCTGCTAAATTACAGACAAAAAATGGATCTTATAATCACATCTCTGCTTTAAATGTGACTTATATCATGGTTCTTGAAGCAACAAGTGATGTTTTCCTTTTTCTTGTCTTTTAGGTTTAACATTGCAGCAGACTTAATAGAGCAAGCCAAAGATGCCGGTGAACTGGGCTTTGCAGGGATCTTGGTGTGGATGAGGTTTATGGCCACAAGGCAGCTGATATGGAATAAAAACTACAACGTCAAACCACGGTATGGATGACATAAACTGACTCTGGTAACAAATTTAGCATCATGAATTGATGTTCAAATTGAATTATTTATCAATTTTCCAACCAAACTCTAGTCCCTCAAAACTGTTTATGCATTTTACTCAGAAACAGAAATTTGTTTCTCTTCTCTACATAAACTGGTTTCATTTTCTCAAATGTGACTCTGTCCCTGTGATAAAATAAAATGTGATTCTTATTCACCTCCTCAATGCAGTGAGATCAGTAAAGCCCAGGATAGGCTTATATACTTGCTCCAGAATACCTACACTGGTCATCCGCAGCACAGGGAACTTTTGCGTATGATTATGTCCACTGTTGGTCGTGGGGGTGAAGGAGATGTTGGACAGCGAATTCGTGATGAAATCCTGGTTATCCAGGTCAAAATAGGACCTCTTGTTCCTTTCCTTTCTTTTTTATCCCTATTATTTGTTTTCCATTGCTTTTGAAAAGTTGGACTTTTCTGAATTGTTGTTTATAATTTTAGAGAAACAATAATTGCAAGGGTGGAATGATGGAGGAATGGCATCAAAAATTGCATAATAACACTAGTCCAGATGATGTTGTAATCTGTCAGGTATCAGAAATGTGAATTTGATTGTACTTCTTTACTAGGTTTCTTATACTAAAATTCTCAAAAAAGAACATTATCGCAGGCATTGATCGATTATATTAATAGTGACTTTGACATTAATGTTTACTGGAAAACTTTGAATGACAATGGCATTACAAAAGAACGTCTTCTAAGTTATGATCGTGCGATCCATTCTGAGCCAAGTTTCAGGGGAGATCAGAAGGATGGTCTTTTGCGTGATCTTGGAAACTATATGAGAACCTTGAAGGTTGGCTTTCTAAACATTTGTAGACAAAGTTTCATGTTCTGTTCAGATTGTCTATAAAATTCTTTTCACTTTAACAGTGCAGCTGATTCATTTTCAGCCATCTTTGACATCCCCTTGTGCAACACATTATATTCTATATATACATATGTTCATGCAATTGCTTCTTATATAAGATGAAGGTTTCTTGTGTCCTGCTTGAATTTGTGTTTTTAGTTTGCTAGTGATGATTGAGAAATATGTGAAAGAACTGAATTGTTCACATGTATATTCATTTGTTATTGTTGAACTGAATTGGTTAATATTCCATTTTTTGTCACTTAAGAGATTTTTATGTTCAAATGAGCTCTTTTTGTCCAATAAAGTTGATTTGATTCCCTTTGCTTTTGTTATAAAATAAAGTTGGCATGAGTGACAGTTGGGCCTATTTTGATTTATCCAGGCAGTTCATTCAGGTGCAGATCTGGAATCTGCCGTCACAAATTGCTTGGGCTACATTTCTGAGGTAATGTCAGATTTCTGCTGAAGTTCTCCAAGAAAATGCCATATTCTCAAGAATTTGATAGGACTTCTAATCCTCTTCAGGGTGAAGGATTCATGGTCAGGGTGCAAATGAATCCTATACCAAACTTGCCATCTGGATTTCCAGTAATATTTTAAACTTCTTTTTCTCTATTGGTGATTCAAAGTTTGATTTGCATGCCAAAGATTTGTGAAAAGCAATTCTATATTTGACATACCTTTAATATATAGGAATTGCTTCAATTTGTCTTAGACCATATTGAAGATAAAAATGTAGAGCCTCTGCTTGAGGTAAGTGAAATCTTATTTTGAAATTTGTATTTACTATTTTCAGCTATGTTCTAGCTTTGCATTGTTTCTATTCAATATTGAATGCAGGGTTTGCTGGAGGCTCGTCAAGAGATTCGGCCATTGCTGTTCAAGCCCAATGATCGTCTGAAGGATCTATTATTTTTGGACATTGCCCTTGAGTCTACTGTTAGGACAGCTATTGAGAGAGGATATGAGGAATTAAACAATGCTGGACCAGAGGTAATTCCAATCATCAGCACAGCCTCATATGCTTAATTCAATCATCAAGCTCAAGTATTTTTGTTACTGTTATGTACTGGTGTCTGGTACATTATGTTTATGGGTGGTCATTTTGGCTTATCTTATGATATAATCTTGATTAGTATGTTTGCACACTTCGCAGAAAATTATGTACTTCATTTCTCTGGTTCTAGAAAATATTGCACTTTCATCAGGTGACAATGAGGATCTCATCTACTGTTTGAAGGTAAACTTTTTCTCAATTAGAGTAAAAAGGTATCAAATATTTTCTCATTTCCTTTTGGATGCCTGTTGATTCAATTGGCAAAAACTCTTCGGTGGCACAACAGGTTTGTGGGTTGAATCCTATTCGCACTAGGATTAGGAAGAGATTTATATTAATGTAATATTTAAAAACTGAATTTTTTTTTTAAAATTAAAGAGTATCAAAATATCTACTTCTTAAGTCAGCTTATTTTTTTAGCACTGAAATCATAATCTTGAACTCTGGCGCTACCTTAATCAATGCACAATTTTGTTAATAGAAAAGACTGTTCATTTACATTGTGAGATTGGCTGACATTCCTTTTGATGCCATCATGCTTGAACATTTTTCTAAATCAAAATGGTGAACTCAAGCTGTTAGTAGTAATATGATATATTTTTGCTCAGTATTATTCAGATAGAAGGAATCACCAATTGATCCATGAAAAGTAGAAAATGAAAATTTCTAGGTGATCAGTTAGCATATTTGATGTAAACAGAAAACTAGTGGGGCTTACTGTATTTGAAATCTCAGAGGTAATTTTACTCTAAACACCGTTGGAGCCAAGATTTCTTAAGGCAGAAAATCTGAAAAAAACCTTAGAGCAGTCACTTGATGTGAATTTAGGAGAAAACACTTGTAATTTTCTGCAAAAATTATTCCTATCTATTGCAGGTTGTCCTCTTTTATAGTATTAGATTACAGCTGCTTTTAATTTTTTTTCTAGGATGCCTCATAACTCTTGGGTTTTCTAGACCTCTTGACTAAGGTTACACAAACAAGATTAACTTTTTACTTTCGTTAATTACTACTAAATTAGCTATTAATGCTTGCATCAATATTACTTTCATTTGTTTTTCTTACATGATAAATAATTTCTCTTAATCACTTGTGAAATTGCTTTCTTCATGCATGCAGGGGTGGGATAATGCTTTAAGTATGTCCAAAAGTAAAAGTGATAACTGGGCATTGTATGCAAAATCAATTCTTGACAGAACACGTCTTGCACTTGCCAGCAAAGCAGACTGGTACCAGAAAGTTTTGCAACCATCGGCACAGTATCTTGGATCACTGCTGAGTGTTGATACGTGGGCTGTATGTTATTTTTAGAACTAAAACCAAAAATTTCTGAGTGACCTTAATTTTGACTCGTTACCTAAAAGAAAAGTGCAAATATTGTGGATGAATTGCTTCTTGCAGGTGGAAATATTTACAGAGGAAATTATCCGTGCTGGATCGGCTGCAGCTTTATCCTTACTCCTTAATCGCCTTGATCCTGTTCTCCGTAAGACAGCTAACCTTGGAAGGTTGGTACCTTATCCTTGGCCGTTTAACTGGCTCCTGTTGAAACATTAGAAGGTTAAAGAGTCAATTTCAGTTATTGAAAACGGAATAAAATTGAATTGAGGTTTGTGTTATA
>CP135537.1:6765640-6804789 GCA_032402905.1 Khaya senegalensis | reverse complement strand
ACCCATATTTTATTTGACATAGGACTTAATATTTTTACTTATCCAATCATATAATACTCTTATTACAGACAAATCCATTTATTATATGCACATTTGACTATATTGCCTATCCTCAATGTTCTTTGAAAAATTCATATTTTATGCGATAATTTTTTGTTATAGTATAAAATAAAAATATATAAAAATTTATGTGTAAATAAAAATTTAAATTTATTTTAATATTATTTTTTATAAATTGAATGTTTATTATTAATTTAAAAAATTATTTTATTAAATAATATATATAATTTTTTTAAAAAATTTAATATTAATTCATATACTATTCAACAAGTAACGTGACAATAGGATAGGAGAGAACCGCATTAAGCTTTGTATGATTTCATCACTTTTACTTTTTGTGCATGCACTTGAATCATGAGATGAGAGATGATGATGCCTGTGATTGTGAAAAATCTTTGCGAAGGTCCCCCATTATCATGCCACACAGTCTCGTGGGTGTCAATTTTGCTCATTGAATTCTGTCAACACATATCTTTTAAGTGGCAGATGGCAGTTATTTTTGTTTATTTAAATGATCAGTTTGCTGGGAAAGTAATAAGAAGAAAATTCATCAGCACCATACAGATGTTGTAGGCCAGATAAGGGCCCAGAAATTATTCTGTGTTAGATTATTGACTGAAAGAGAGATGCATGATTGATGGATGGTCTCCCACAGAAGAATTTTTAAATTAATCAAATGATTACAACAACAGTCTTAGAATTATGGTAATAATAATGATACAAGAATACAGCCACTGCATGTATTCCAATACGTTTAGTTAACAGTCGAGATTTGAATGCAGTAGCACAAAACCATATACTAAACAATATGAGGCTGCCTCAGGATTCACATTTACATCTAAAAAGTAGGAGCAGGCCCACCCTTAGATCAGGCCAGCTCCAGCTCCAGCCTAACCCAAAATATATGAGTCAAACTCAAGATGAATCTGCAGACCCCGAAGAACAAACCCAAACCAGGAGTACCCTACCAATTAATCTACAGATACCCAAAAAAAGTGAGCAGTGGGGATGAAAGGCCTTATATGGACAGACCCAACCAAAAACAAGGTAAGGAAGCACAAGCACTAGCGTAAGTGCTTCTTGAATCAGCAGATTAGGTACCGAGTTGCCAAACCTAAGGAAGATGGTTAGCTGTTTTGGGTACAGTACGATTGTAGTTATTAAATAACGGAAAATTATTAAGTTTAAAGTGAAGTCACCATTAAATTACATTAATCCCTTGCAAATCTTTCTGGATTTTCAACTGTGCTCATAATGACACGCTCACTGCCTTGGCAGGCTGTGCTGTCCACCCCCTCTATACTTCTAAATAGTAATGGTCCTCATTATCGGTACTGATCATCTTCCCGTTATGAACCACTCAATTAATTGTATAAATAATTATTTTGTGTTAGAGTGGGTTTGCAATCAGATTTATTTGCTTTATTTGTATTACGTCACTAGTTTTTTTGCAGTGCCGCAAAGACAGTTGATTGAGATTTCAAAATTAGAACCAAATGTTCATTACTGTTCTTTTGTGGAGGTCGCACTTGGAAAACTCTCAAACCGTCCCTGTTAATGCCGCAGGCCATCCATGAATCATCTTTAGGAATTTGATTGTGTTGTTGCCGCCATACAAGAATGTGAAGATTTGTGCAAAATGACTATTATTGAGCTAAAATGATCACTTCATGGATACAATCATCAATCAGAACAAACAATAAATCTTCAGAAAAAGCGCTGTCGGGATAGCAGCCACATTACGTGACCAAAATGCATGAAATTGCTGCATTTCAATGTAATATATAGAAACTGATGGATTGAAGCATCAAAGTTCAGTCCAGGGCATAAGCAAGATTCATGTGACAGTCTCAGTAACTAAATCCATATGTATGTAGCTAGCGTTAGTTCATGTAAATAAACTTATACCTTGCAACATTTGAAAGCTTAATTCATCTAGGAATTCTGACATTCCCTTTCCCGGGATGGCTGTAAAACTAGGTGGGAATAAACCCATTTTGCAGCACTATCGTCGCCCACTTACCCACAGTAGCGAAGCGAGATGATTGCTTAGCTAGGTAGTCTGCTTAGTAAGCGCGGCATTGTTGTTACCCAGGAAAAGCTGTCGGCTTCATATTTCTCATGAGAGCCACGCACTTAATTAAAAGAACACCGGGTAATTCTGTCGATTTCAAGATGGTAAAACATCCTTCATAATCGCTTTACTCACTGATATACAAGGTATCGTCAAAATGTGCAATGATGATCCCTTCAAATGATATTACAACTTGAGAAGAGATAATTAAATGTCATTTTCTCCTTTAGAACATGAAGCTGTTGCAACTTTATTATGTCCTAAATAACAATTTGAGGCCCATAGATTACAAGGATAATGTTCCCGCCGTGGCTAACAAAGGAAAAATGGATTCAAGGCAAGACCAAAAAGAACTAAAAATTTCAGACACAGGAAGTTGGCATACATGCATTAACATGCGCTCGGAGAGTTGATCTTATTCTTGAATATTTGGACATTGGCAAGAATGTGCGGACATGCTATACTAACCCAATGATTCCTACCAATATTTTTTTCCAGGGAAAAGAAAGAAGAATATGGAAGGATCAAAGGAGAAACAGAAAAAAATATATATCCTTTGAGTTCCGATGTCAATGCATAACTATCGAAACACAGATCACAAACTACTAAGGGCTGCAAAAGTTGCATGCCATAAACACTGACGTAATTATATAAAATCAGACTGCTTGAAGATGAAATCTCCATGGAAGTACATATAGACTAAAAGCTTTAAACTTATGAACTACCTAAGACCCTATGATCAGCAACCAGTAAATTTAAAACTATATCATGATATATAGTCAACAAAGTAAACGGATCAGACATAATAGATTTGGAGCACAGGGCCAAAAGAGCTCCTCAAGCATTCTGAACCCTAGCTGCGAAGGCACTCATAAGCTCTGGGTACTGAAATGCATCATCAGAAATGGATTCAGGACCGACTTGCAGGTTGATCGGCAGCTGACTACCGTACAGTACCGCCTGAGAGCCAGTGGCTTCATTGAAATTCTCAAACTGTTGTGGACCACCTTGCAAGTCAAAGAAGAAACCAATATTCTCATTTGTAATCCCTCTATTCGAACCATCCATAGACTGATTGACGGACAAGTCAGATACCGATGCCATATTGGACTCTTGGTTGTAATTTGAGGTAGTTTTTGTGGAACCAGCACATCTCTTGGACAAAGGTCTTGGGAAGAAACCTTGAATGATCTCTTGCAGCAAACCAGAATCTGATGGTTCCTGTTGAAAGAATGCCATGTCATCTGCTTGATTTGTAGGCTTTGCAAAGCCGCTAGAGGTGTTATAACCTTGATCTTCAATGACAGGTAGAGTCTTGGAAGCACCTGTGAAAGAATCACTCGTAGCAGTGCCAATTACATCGCTAGAAGATTTTGGACCGGTGGCGTTAGAGGCATTCATCAGCAAAGAACCACCAGAAAAAACGCTATGAGTTGAAGAAGATGAGTTACTGGTGAAAGGGAACTGATCATATAGAGGCTGTGTCGGCGTATACAAAGACGAATTTGAGGAAGAGCTCAATAAGTCACGTAAAAGAAGCATATTTAGGGATGAATTCCTCTGGGCCGCAGCCACACCAGAAAAATGGTGATCACCACCATGCGGGCTACTGAAAGGTGGCCAATGAGACGATGAGTTAAACTGGCGCGGGGGCATATCCCTGACAGATGGTTGGGACTGTTTGCAATAATTAAACGGTGGAAGGAAATGATCAGGTATCGAGTGTGTCTCAGTCGCTGGGTAGACAAAGTTTGTTCTAGCCTTGAGGCCACGCATGGCTCGAGCAGCACAGTCATAGGCGCATGCAGCCTCCTCGGCGGTGTCAAAGGTGCCTAGCCACCGTCTCTCCTTAGACTGAGGGTCGCGTATCTCAGCGGCATACCGACCCCAAGGCCTGCGGCGAACCCCACGGTACCGCATGGTTGTACCTGTACCATTACCAGTTTCTTTCAGTGACCTTTTGTTGTTGCTGGTGGTGGTGGAGCCAGCGCTGCCGTTCTTTTTGTTGTCTTCGATGGTTTCTCGTGAGCCAGATTCAGTCATATGGGTCATCCCATTAAGCCTTCTCAGAGCTTCTTCCATTTTTTTTTTTACCTGGTTGAAAGATTTCTCAAACTCCGGGAAGGTGAAAACGCCAGTAAACTATAAGGATTACACGCGAAAAGGAAGTAGAAAGGAGTATTTGGAGGGTTGTGTTTCTCGCTAGCTTGTGAAGAATAACGGAGTACAATGGACCTGGAGCTTGACAGCAGGGGTAATGGGTGCATTTATAGTGGGATATACGCCTCACACAGAGAGGGGCTAGGAACTGGATTAGTGACTGATTTACTCATGCATCGGTGCAACACAAAATTCCAAAAAAAAGGTAGAAAGAAGAGAATTAATTAATATTCTAACGACTAGGATCATCTACTGGGCCAACCGTCCACAAACTTAAGGGTTGTGATCATTCTATTGAATCAATGTTCTTGCATAAACAATTAATTCTTTTATATTTATATTTACAGCAAAATAAAATTCTAGTAGCGTACTGTTGCCTTGCAGACTGTGCATAATATGCGTGGGACGATGTTATTATTTGCTGCTCATCCCTCTTCTCTCGAGGTTGCTCCTTGGGAGATTTCATTTTTCAGGGAAATGATAGTCATTAAGTTTGTACTCGCACTATAATTTTTTTTTTTTTAAAACTTCTCGATTGCATTTCCACGTTGCCCAAAACAGCACAAGTGTATGTTGATTAATGTTTAACTACATCCAACTTAAATTTTTATTATAAAAAGTTTGATTGGATCAGAATCTTAATTACGTAATTACTGTTGTTTTGTCAAACTTTGAGAAATAGATGGCTCTGCGTGTGCCAGCTAAGAGCTCCATTGATGAACAGTAATTGCTTTCGGCTATTTCCAAGAGCAATTGGATGAAAATAAGAGAGACTGGGGTTGTCGTTTTGGGGATGTATACATAACACAAATAAGAGCTTGATTGATGTGGATTGAAGACTTCAATTTTACTGCAGTAATACTGCGTTTTGATTTCCATCTCCTCTTTTTTATTTTCCTCTTGAATTTCTCAAAAATATCACCACGTTTCCATAAATGGGTCTGCATCCACACATCTCCATCTAACATGTAATAAAGAGTTAGGATTTTCGGGCAAAAAGATAAAAGTTTGCTTTGTTATTATTATCTTTTTAAAACAACATTTTATGGGAAGTTGAAGATCTCTCTCTCTTTCTTCTCTCTGATTCTGATCCTTTCTGTGATTATCATTCTGAATGATTACACTGGCGGCGCTCAGAAGTTGTTCCTCCAACTTTGGTCTGTGTTAATTTTGTAGCTGGTTATTTCAGAAGGGAGAAAATATATTTGTGATGTGCACACACCTCTGAAAAAACTTATTTAATGGAATTAGTGACGGTGTTAGGGTTTGAAAACCAAGGATTATGATCACATGGACTTGTCTGAAGTAGGGCTTAGTAGGGTCTTTAAGAGAAGGTTTTTAGGTTCTGTTGGTAGATGGAGACTAAAGTTGTTTGGAGATGTACTCTTTCCAGTCAGAAAAAGCAACGCAGATGTCTACCAAACCCTAACCCTAATCCCCACCCCATCCCATCATCTTCCCTCCTTCTTCACTCTCAATTCTCTGGTTACTCCAACTGATCTTTGCATTACAACTAAACCCCACTTTATATGTTTCATTCATTCAAGATACTAATAAAAATTTATAACAAGTACTGTGAATCCCAGGATTATCTAATCCTTTGTACTAGTGTAGAAACAAATATAAAATATAAGAATGAAATGATCGTGCTGGCAACCTACAAATCACAGTACATGACCATACCTCATGAGTCATGAACTGTATGAACCATGACTTTATTATATTATCGAGGTGTTGAGAATTCATTTTGAATTGTAAAACTTAAATCCAACTGATGATTTTGCAAAACCATCTGCCTAGAATTACAAATGCTTTTATGCTGGTTGAATTTTTTGGAAAGTTGTGCAAGCAAACCTTTAAATATCATTCAAATTTTCTCCGAGAGCAATTAATTTCCTTAATTAATTAATTAATCTGGTTGGTAGTACAAACTATCACCGTATACATATGTTCATGCATGCATGAATGCATTCATGCATTGATATTAAAGGATAATAATTGCAGAGGATTTGCATGACGACCACATGATCTCTTGGCACATTTGATATTTGATATTTGATGAAGCAAGTGACAATCACAATCTCCTCCTCCAGTGATTTGAGTCATTTCAGGTAACAATTGATTAAACTAGGAGTTTCTGTCACAGTAAAAACCCAATACACGTATGAGTGAGAGAGGATGGGGGAGAATGACGGTGGAGGGGTGTGGTTTTAAGAAGAGGCGGAGGCGCCAGAAGCAGGAAAAAGAAAAGAAAATAAAAGGCTATTTGTGTGTGTGTATATGTATATATATATAAAATTAGCTACAGAAAGATTTTAACGACAAAGAAGAGATTCTGTCAGTCGAAATATATAGAATCAATAGAGTAGTGATCAGCTTTTTTGCAGCAATGGAGCTGATCCTGAGAGATATACGATCGAGGAAGAGGAACAACCACCCAGAGACTTTATTATTATCGACCTCCATTATTATTTAATAATACCCAAACCCACATTTATAAAATACCATCACCATAAATATGCTATGACAATGAAAATATTACCGAGGATATTGAGAATGTCTTGCAATTTGCAATTCCTACTTGCCCATCACATCACATCACATCACATCAAATCACATCCCTCAATACTCACAACTTGCTTTACAAGATGGTATTTCTGGAATTTCAGTCACGTGCCCTTTATAAGTTCTAATAGTATATTGTGATCGAAGGGTATTTGAATACGTATCTTCTGTCCCTGAACCATGTAGATGATACATAAATAGTGTTGTTGAACAGTAAAAGACATGGTACAACAGTAAAGAAAGGTTTGGGTCGGTGGTACGAAGAAAGCAATAGTAATTAATAATTCCTCACCTTCCTTTTAACGGTTCCCCACTGTATTAACCAGCCTTCCACAGAAGCAAAACAGTGCTTCTGATATGGATGTTGGCGAGTTTCAAGCCTTTCCCTTGAAATTATTTGCAGATTGCAGTAACCAATAACAACAATCAATAACTCTGTTCGTACATTGGCATATCCCGATCCTTCTCTCTTTTGGCAGACGCTTGAGATACGCTTATTTTGCTTTGC
Organism: Khaya senegalensis; assembly: GCA_032402905.1. Classification (NCBI taxonomy): domain Eukaryota; kingdom Viridiplantae; phylum Streptophyta; class Magnoliopsida; order Sapindales; family Meliaceae; genus Khaya; species Khaya senegalensis. The sequence goes on along the minus strand of CP135537.1, from coordinate 6,797,422 downwards.
CCTTGCCCTTGCCCTTGCTTTACTACTACCCCTAACCCTAACCAGAAAACTAGAAATGAGAGAGAAAGAGAAAACCCACCATTATTGGTTTGTTTGCTGGTCCTTATTGCAGCTGCATATGTATACAAGTTTTAACTGCCATCAATACCAATTAATAACAAGTTTTCCTCCTTTAAGCATTGGTCGGGATGATGTTTTCTGAACAAATTATAATAATGGCATGAGTAAATATATGCAACTTAATGTACGCATGATTTAAGACCGTTCATGGCTCAACGTATTATTACTTGCACTATAATATAAATTCAAAGACAATGTATCCTGTAAGGTTGATACTCGAATTCCATTATGAATATTGCCCATAATGGTACACTACTGCAATTACAGCCTACAACATTTATACGGTGGGTTTCAACTTCCAATATTGCCCATATAATATAATGGTACACTATTGATTAGAGGTGGGAAATTGAATTATCACATACTATTTATATTATATTATATTTATATTGTGTTAAATATAATTTAAATAATTTATTAATTATATAACAAAAATTAAAAATAAATATGATTCATTTATTAAACGAATAATTAAATATAATTTACTTAAACAAAATTAATAAATAGATCATAAATAGATTATAAATAAATTATAAATGAATTAAAATAATTTATTTGAATATAATTAATAAATAAAAAATAAACAAATCGTAAATAAATTGAAACAATACTTTTATTTGATTATGACAAGAATTTATTTATAATTTATTTATTCTTTTATTATTTATGTTTTAATCGAATAAACGAATATAATAGTTTAAGAACGAATATAATAGTTTAAGTACAAATATGACATATTTATTATTTGCATTAAATTTTTAAAATTTTAACTTATTTATTTACTTTGAATTTTCATCTACAAACGGTGTTGTGGCTTATATTACTACTCTCACTATTGCCTATTAGTCCTAGTCAATGACTATTGAAATGATATTAGCTCTTTATTTATTATTCATGTCATGGCAAATGTTATATGGGTACAAGCTATTGAATATTCCAAACCCGTAGTATTATTATTATTATTCTTTTATTTTTAAATATAGACACGAGTATTTATTTACTATAATCTCTATTCTTTGGTATGTAATAAGTATTGGTTTTTACTGAAATTTTATTAATTCTAATTAATTTTGTAGTGACAATTAATAAGATATTAACTCATATTTATTCATCATAGCAAATGTTGCATGGACCACGGAAGTTATTTGTTTTATGATCTTTTTAAGTCATCCACTCCTCCTAGTAAGTATATCTTAATCACTCCTGTATTGACAAGTGCACATTCTCCTTCAAATATTTCATTTAAATTTTAAAAGGAATGGATTTTCACACGTTGGGTTGTAGCTATGAGAATGAGTATTCTTTTTCGAATATTTTATTTAAAGAGAAAAAATTATTTTTTTAAAATAAATTTTATTTTATTAAAATATGAATTAAACCAACAAACACCTTAACAATAAAAGGGATTAGTTGATTGAATTACCATTAAACTATACTAACTTCGATGCCATTATTTTGTATTAAAAAAAGGGGAGTTTTGTCAAATAACAAAAATGGGATATTTTTCTAATAAAATAATTGGGTGTGATTTGAAAAATAAAACCCATAAACTCAAAAATAATTATAGAGATGAAAACATTAATGATTTTGGGGTAACTTACACAAGAGGTTAGTTAGGCTCCTTAAATTTGATTTGAAATTAGGAATTCAAGTCAAAGATCAATTGAGTACTATTCTTTTATCCATCTAACATTATACTCTAAATTGACACAAATGATAATACAAGTTTAAAAAAAAATTAATTAAAATATTTTTTTGTAAGTCTAAGATTATTCAATATGCAATAAATGAATTTGATTTGTTTTATTCTTAATTTTGATTTTGTTTATTGATTGCAAAGCTTTTAAATTAATACAAGCCCAATCCAATTAGTTATATTATTTGTAACTTAGCTTATTAAAAAGCCAGAAGAGTGATGTGAAGAGAAGAAGCAGAGGTGCATAGCATAAAGAAACAAAGTTTAAAAGGAAAGAGAAGAAATTGTGCGGGAAAGACAAAGGGAGAAGAAAAGGTAGAGGAGAAAGAATGAAATTTAAGTTGATCACTTCTTTTACTTTGATCGATTATATTTCAAGAAAAATTAAATAGACCTTTATTATAAAGATTTATTTAGTGATTTCAAAAAGAAAAAAAGTTTTTTAATAGTACTTAGTTAAGTAAATTTTGATAAATTAATTGATTAAAGTGCAATGCATAATTGATTATGTAAGAGTAACTACAAAGTTTGAACTTAATTTTAGATCAAATAATAAAGCAACATAATTTTTATAATATTTATCATTTATCGATACAAACCACATTTTATGAACTTACCTAGAACTCTTAATATTCAGGGTTATTCTTAAATTGAAATATTAAGATCTTTATCATGAGTCTTATGAAATTAGGAAAAAAAATTATTTAGTTTAGGTAACTAGATTTAGAAATGGTGAGGTACCCTTAACTTAAATTGAGATATCAATTTTTGATTTTTGGTCCACACAATCTAAGGATAGAAAAGAATATTAAGTTGGCAACATTAAATGTTAATTGTTGATTTTTATTTCAACCATAGATTTATATAAATTAATGATTTAAAATTAATACCACTATTTTAAAAAAATTAAGTTTAGGGAACAACACCATTTAGTAGTTAGTAAGTAGAGGTAATCCTTCTTTTATTATTATTTGTATAAAATAATTAGAATTTAATTATTTTAAAAAAAATTGAAATTCAATACAAATAAAAGTAGAATTCTAGATTTCTTCCTAATACTCTTTAAAACACAACAATATCAATAACACATTTATACAATTTGTATCGTGTGATTAATTTTTTTACTTAAATTTTTTTCTATTTTTATGCTTAATATTAAAATTTCTGTAATAATAGTATTTTATTTTATTTTTTTAATATTAACTCGATTAATTGTTGCATTAATCTCTCAAATTCACAAATATTTTTATTCCATCAAATTTTCGTTAAATCAACTCATACTTTGAAATTTATACTCTCTCTTATAAGCACTACTTATTTTCTTTTAGTTGAAATTATATACCAAATTTAAAAATTTAACCAAAATACATCTTATATATTTTACATCCTTTAACATAAAATTTAAAATATAAAATAAATTAATATAAAATAATTAATATAAAATTTAAAACAAATATATTAAAATATAAAATTTGAAATATAGAAATTAAAAGATTAACATAAAATTTAAAATACAAATATAAAATTTAAAATAATTAAAATAAGAATTAAAAAAAATCAAATTTATCTTGCCAATATGTTTTAGTCAAACTCCAAATTTAATTCATTTCATTCAAAAGAAATACAATCACAAGCAAAGGAAAAAAAAAGGAATTTCAGTCACCCCTGTGAAAAAGCTTCTTGTTCTTATCCGTCACAGGCACATACAGACGTGGGTGAGAGTGTATGGGGACTGGACGAGAGAGTAACCCAGAGTTAACATTCCGACATAGTAACTCCAATCTAAACCCTAACCCTAACCAAAGGCAAACAGCAATGATCTCTCTTTCTATCTCTATCTATCTGTATCAGCTCTGATACAAACCGTCCTACTTTCTTACTACGCTTTCGAGGTCCAAAAATGTCCAGGCAATCCTACAAGCCTACAGTACAAAACCCTAGCCTATCTAACCAAACTTAGAAGCTCTCAACTTATAACATGGCTGGATCATCTTCGTTTTGGTCGTTCGTCTCAGTACTACATCAGAATTGCCTACCCAACGCGTGGCTTCTCATATCTGTACTTTACAACCCTTAATTCTTATTTGTGGCTTCTCATCTCTGACCGTCTGCCATGTTTAGTTTTAGCATTTAGTGGCAGTGCCCGGTCACAACCATGAGCTCACCTCACTAGAGCTTGGAATTAACCACGCTTCACAAAAAAGTTGATCTTAGTATTAAGTTTGTGCTGCTTTTTTGTCTCTTCAGACTGTTTGGACTTTGCAGTTGGAGAGTTGGAACAAATCTTTGGACGAGACCAGGGTCTAAATTCCTGTCGGTCTCGTGCATTTACTTTTTTGAAACCCTGGCGAGAAATTGCCCAGTGAGAACACACATGTCGTTCACACACTCTCTCTCTCTCATAGAATTCAGAAATTAAAGTCTCTCCGTGCATCTGTGGCCATTTGGAAAAATGTAAAAAGGGTGTTCTTTCTTTACGTGTTCCTTTCTATTCACAATTTATTTGAACACATATCTAATCTCTGTTGTCCATAACTTTTCAGAATGTCAAAAAGAGTAATACAGATGTTTGGTGTCACTGCAAATTAAGTCTGTTTCTACCGCCGTGTGTATGTGTGCGTTGAGAGAGAGAGAAAGAGAGCACGCATGGAAAGTGAAGACTGAAGGTATACAGGCGATCGAAAAGTCACTGACGAGTTACAGATAGAGATGTCTAGACCCAAAGGGTTGTTTGTTTGTTTTAAATTGTTCCCAATTTAAGATTTTAAGGCATTTATTTATGTGCCAATACAAGAAACTGAAAAACCTACTTTACAAAAGACGCCTGGTTCTGGGATGTTTGTGGAAACCTTAGATGGATCAACTTCTCTCAGAATTCTCTCTTCCACCCCACTACTACTCAGCTCTAACCAGTGAATCGACCACACGTAGAACACTATCGAAATTTTATTACATGCTTACTATAGGCATGTATAATTTATTTATGAATATGGTACAAATTATATAATACACCCCTTGGATATCACTTAGACCAACCTAATTAGTAATTGCCCTAGCCAAACGACTACTCCATGGGACAGTAATTAAGTTTAGGTTGGTTGGTGAATTAACACGTCTTTCTCTTTCTATTCTTGCTTCTTTCTCATGTTATTATCCAATTTGAGACTCTGGACCAATCCATGAAGTGAAGTTCATTAATTGAAGTCTCTCACTAACAATGAAAATTAAGGTACAAAACTACAACAGCTATCAGCTTTATATTGATAATCTTTTCCGCATGGATGTACGTTCTCCCTGGGAAAACTGGCCAGGAAAAAATGTTGTTGGATATGGTTTGCAGCTCTCCGCGAGTTTAGTGTTTACTCGTTCTTACACCATCGAAATCAAGATTCAGTTTACATACATAGCTTTAAGACTTTTAAAAATGAATTTAAAAAATTTTAACAACAGCAAGTAGCAAAGGAGAAAGGGTCGCATTCAATTCACCATAAACTGGTATATGTTGTTAGGTTATCAGCCAACTTTCTACGTTATTTTTAATTTGAATTGCAGTAGTACCTAAGCCATTAAGTACACCATCACATGCCAATCATCCAGGACCATTTGGTCCACCCATATTCTATGCATTAATTATCAACCAGTCTTTGAAGCACCGACTTCATTATATATACAGGTGTATATTCTTTGGTACAGAAGATTTCTCGACTTAAATATCTGTTATATTTCGTGTGACAATAGAATTTTGCCCGGGGAAATTAATTGGCTGAGAGAGTTTTTAGTTAAAAGAGCAGGGCAATAAAACTTTGCTTGGCTGCAAAGAAATACGTGCTACTGCTAACTCAGAGTTGTCTCAGACCAATCCTGTCCAATTTGTTGCCTAAACTTATAATCCTGTGATCTACTGTACTCTACGTCTCTAATCTATGCCCTCCAACGTACATTTTCTTCGGCTGTAAAACCTTCGGTAATAAAGCCTGGCCTGCTCATTTTTGTAAACCAGCTTTTTCCTCTCTCATTCTGTCAAACTTACCCCACCAATAAAAAGATAAGAACCTGATCATCGCAACCTTTAATAACGCAATCCTGAAACCCTAAAACTCTGATAATAACACTGCATTTGCTTTGCATTGTATGTATCTCAAACCCATGACCCATCATTCATCATCCTCCGACACTTTTAGTACTACTCAGTCCTGTCCTGTCACCTCTCCATGCTGTTTTATTTAATTACAAACTAAAAACACACTCATGTTTGTCAGATAGGACGCAACTCATCCTTATCTAAATGTGTCGTTGAGTTGATGTAAGCTCTTGGCCTGGTCTAATATTTATATTTGCTATGCGTTGTATTCTAATTAAAGTGTGCGCCATTAATGTTTATATTGTTGTGCACAGAACTAAGGAAGCCGAATAATACGAAGCCCACGAGGACTCGGCCTCAACTCTCTGATCGATTTCTTAATTATTTCTGTCGGGTTTACGCTCTGAAAATTTTTGCCACATTGCTTTCGTGTAGTAGATTGATCGAGAGCATTTATTTGCCATGTGTCCGTGAGTGTTACCTATGAGTAACCACACCCCTTAGTTTTGCTTTAAAGGGCCTTCTTCTGTATTCCTAGACTATCTAGGCTACAGGTTACTCCTACTCGTGCTTTAATATTGCGGCTGCCCCGTGCAGTGGTTGACTTTGCTTAACATTACTTCTTTTCAAGTCTCTGCATGCATGCTCTCTTAATTCAATACAGAGATACTTGAGATTTTAAACCAGCTTTCAGCCAGATCCTAAAAGGCAGCAGATCAATCAACTATCTTTGTTACTGTTTGACTGCAAGCTTGCTTGCTTCTTTGTTTTCCCTTCTCTTTTTCTAGATACACTACGGCATTGGTGGCATACAGGCTACTCAGCTGGGGCATGTAGGTAGTTTGGACTTTGGATCAATACTTTATTAAAGCTGTAGTGGTATTAGTGATAAGGCCACTTTACCCATTTCCTAAGGTGGGTCTAATCTCATCTGCTTCAATTAATTTTCTGATCCTTTGCGCATGCGACCCATTGTAATCAATTATCATTACATGCTTAACAACAATGAGCTCTATCCCATTGATTTGGGTTTTTTGTTCCAACATTTTTTTTTTTTTAAGTTTTGGAAATAAGACTTCCCTGAGCTGTGTAACCTTAATTAATTACTAATTAAGTAGACATGTAATTAATTACTAATTAAGTGCTCATGATAATGACAATACTTAATTAATTATTAATTAATTAGTCCACATGTAATTAATTACTAATTAAGTGTCCGTGAGAACGACTTTAAACCATTAGCTTTCATTGTCTAACTTCAAACTAGTTTTTAATGATGTCATTATTAATACTTTAATGCTAATTAGATTGACATTTTATTTTAAATTTATTTTATATTTTTAATTAATTTTGATTTATTATAATATTTAAAATTAAAAGAATAATTAAATTAAATTTAAATTCTTCATTATTTTTATATTTATATATTATTAAATTTTTAAAAATTAAAAATAATATTCATTCATGTTATTACCCTTTTTAAAAATGTTGAATAATGTCATCGCTTGCCGAATTTTGAGCCATACAAATACACTAACCATTTGGCAAAGTCTATCAACTAAGTGAATGAAATGTAGCCTCGATCACTTAGATTAGGTAAGAATAGGATAAGACCAAACTTTCCTTTGAAAAATATTTTCTTTTATTTTCTCTCTTTTGCATGTGGGTTGGCAACTCGAATCTCACTATCTCATACCTCAGTTTGGGCAAATTTATTGGCAATTAAAGAAATACCATTAACTAAATGTCAACTTCCTCTAGCCTTGACATGGGGCAGACGAGTTAATTAGACTTCAGTTTGAGATAATTCCATCCATGGAAACGCATAAAATGCATCACTTACTTAAAGACTTATTCTTGGTAATTACTGATTATTAAGAGGGAAGATGTATTAGCCGTCAAAACAGTTGTTACACCGCCACCTCTGTTACCTAGAAAAGACGGTAGCGAATTTTTAAAAGAAGGGCCAGGATTTGTACTTGGAAAAATAAACTGCAACTCTGCAACGGAAAAGTAACACCGATCAACAGAATTTCTTGCCAATTGTCAAGAATTTACAGACAAGAAAATCAGAACACGTCTTGTCGAAGATTGATGTAAAGGGCTCGGATCGGCGTGGCATCAGATACTGATTTGTCGGCCATGGCCAGGAGAGGATTTGCAGAGCAATAAATTTCAAGTTTATCCGCTTAATTTTCATGATATTGATATCATATCCCTGGAGAAACGGGAGTCAAAGATTTTATATTGACCCTTCCCCTTGGTTCCACTCTAAATTGTCTCCAAATCCAATTTCTCTCTGGGATCTTCCTATGATTTTCTCCAGTAATTTGTGAAACACGGATATGGGTTCATTTTGTTTCTGAAAATTGGCCCAAAATGTTATTTGCCCCATTGGGCATCACTTTCCTTCAAACGGACAGGCCCAACATCGAGAAATACATAACAGATACCCTACTGGGTTAACTAGAAAACGAGAATGGATCCAGTATTCTTCAGGACTGGTTCACGAATTTACAGTGACCAAAGAGGGCTTTGGTTTAAATCTTGATTTAGGTACAAGCAGTAGTGAGTGACATAAGAAATTTGCATGTAATATTTGAAAGAAAGCAAATTAAAGTTCCCCATCCCATAGATCTTCCAGGGAATTGAGTGGTCCATCAGCAGAAACAAGTAGCTCTTTGGGCATCAATCTACGTTGTGGAATTCCGTTGATCTTCTCATAATCAACCTCAGTTAGTTCCCATTCAAAAATCACCAAATTCTCCTTCATCCTCTCCTTGTTGAAGCTCTTCACCACCAAAGGAGCTCCTTGTTCATATACCCATCTAAGACAAACCTGCAGTCAAGGTTCAAAAATAGCTCTGAATCCACTCATTAACAAGCTGATTGAATTATAATTCAAAACAAGAGATAATATTGATCAGAAACAAAGCTAGTTAAATTTATGGGTGTGGATTAGAACCTGCGCCAGTCTTCCCGCTAGTCTTTGCAATTTCCTTCAATGCCTCATTTTACATGACTTGATTTGTGCCCCAGCGTGTCCCTTTTGCCCCCAAAGGAGAATAAGCAGTCAGAACAACACCATTGGCCTTGCAGAAATCTCTAAGCTTCTTCTGTTGCCAAACAGGGCTCAACTCCACCTGAACACATATGTAATTTATAATACCTCAATCAACAAATTAGATGTCCAAAACAGAGATGAATTTTTTTAAAAAAATAATTAATGTCGTAACGAACTTGGTTTATTTAAGGAGGGATGGTTGCAAAGGTTAGTATGTTTTCAACCTTCTTGCAGGAGAAGTTGCTAACACCAATGGCCTTTGTGAGGCCAAGCCCTTGGCATTCTTCCATAGCTTCCCACACACCCTCGTAATTCATTGGTAAAAGGTCCCATTTAGGTATAGTAAATCCAATCTTTCCTGGCTTAGCACTGATTGGCAAGTGAACTAGATAGAGGTCCGAGTATTCTAGCTGAAGAGCCCTGCACAGAGTTCATCATCAACAAACAAGCTTCGGATGATTGGTAATGGCCTATAAATCTAGTAATATAAACCAGTTACGTTAAACTGGGGAGGGAGAACGTTTTAATGTGTTTTGACCTGTATAAATCAGGGTTAACATGCACCCATACATCACTAAATAGTTGTATATATTTAGAACTCGGATGAGTCAAATAGAAAGTAAGTGAATCTCACAACTCCCATCGAAACTAAGAATGACCGTCCGACTGAAAATGCTTCCTAGGATCTTCCCTGAGAGAATTTTGAAGAGCGGGGACAACCAGATCCGGGTGAGCATCACTACACCAAAGCTTGGAAGTGATGAAGAGCTCTTCTTTGGTGCTAATAAGGTCAAGTTCAAGTGCCACTGCTATTGCTTACCCTAAAGGCTTCTCTGACCTATACAAGGAAGCTGTGTCAAAGTGCCTGTAGCCAAGCCTGATAGCCTCCAGGACTGCAGATTTCAGGGCTGTCTCATCAAATGGGTCAGCAGCCATGCCCATGCCAACACCAGGCATCTTCTGCTGACCTAAGGAGGATCTCAGTGTCACCATCGGAATGTTCATCATCACCTGTCATTGCCCCAGATAAAGATCATGCAACTTTTAGATTAATAAGTCAAGTTTCTTATTTAAACTACTAGTCAATAAGTCAAAAAAATTGTCCCCAAAATTTTCAAAATAAATTAAAATATAAAATTTATTTAAATTATATGATAATGTAGACACATGTAATTTTTAAAATAAATAAATAAAAATTTAAATAATTCAAATAAGTCATTCATCATCTTATAATTTAGTGTTTGACAAATTTAAATATAAATTAATATAAATATTTCAAATATCGAACAATTACAAATTTACTTAAAATATTTTTATGTATCAACCTGCTCGATCAAATTTTTTCTATTCAAATCATTTTGAATTTTTTTTAAAAGAGAGAAGAATGAAATGAACAAAATTATTATACTTAATAGGGATTAAATATTACTCACCAAATTTAGTTTTATACAAAAACCTGAATGGTTAGTCTAAAATAATTGATGCATAAGAATTATTGATTATGCTAAATTTAAAGATAAATGGGCATTTATTGCAAAATATATAATATATAATATATAAACAATTTAGGCACCATCAATTTTTATGTTAGTATTCCATCATTGTTTAAGTGATCACACAACAACAATTGCTACAATGGAGAGACTAACGTTCACAATGACTAAATATCACAGTGGAGCCACACAATAACACAGCTTACATATATAGTTAGGGACTTGCACCTGAGCATAAGTCAACGTTTTCTCCTTTGACATCAATTTTAGGGAATTTCACCTTAAGACATGCTTGCCCATGCAATCCATTTCAATTCAATTTATATTCTATCAATGCCAATTTAAAAATTGGGCAACATATCTGTATTCATTTAAAAAATTTGCTATACAAATATTATTAAAATAAAATATTTAATTTAAACAATTATTCGACATGGCATAACTATAAAATATGTCATTTAAATATTTTTCATCTTAAATACAATAGCCAATTTAAAATAATTCAATTTTTAATTTCATGGCATAATCATAATTAAAATTATATAGACATTATTCAATTTAATTTAGAAAATAAACAATTAAAATGGTAATAAAATTCTTACCTGATTCATACCAATTTATGGATTCTTTTTGTTCAAAGAATTGCTTGATAAATTTGACATTGTGGTTGAAATTCATTTATGAAAACGAGTTTAATAGCTATCATCATAAGTGAAAATAAAATTTAAATTATTTAAAAATTATATTTTAATTGAATATTAATTATTGACCAAACGTTAATTTTTAATCAATCAATTCTACTTGTCATAAGTTATAGTAGTAGAAATTTCAATGATTTGAATAGTAAATCTTAGCTTGTCTTGTAATTTTTGATGTTCTGAATTTAATGATAATATCGGTTTCTTGGTATGATGTACTATTTGTCTAAAATCAAGGTAGAAAATTGCAACTGGGATTATGTCAACAAAAAAACTTTGGTAATTTTTGAGTTCAATTCTTTCTATTATCTTATTCTACTTCTTGTGTTGGTCCCATCGATGTACTTGATTTCCTAGAAAATGTCAAAGTTGGCCAAAAAATCAAATATAAAAAATTTTGAAACTTTGAACGGATTTTAGAGAAGTGTTAGAGCTCAAATTGAGGCGAGGCCAATGGCAATAGAACAATTATGTTGAAAAAATTGCGTGGATACAAAAATATTATTGACCAGAGGTTAGGAAGGGGTTTGTCAGAGTTTGCCGGAATTTGGCAGAAAATGTTAGAGAGAGAAACGTGAGGGGTTGTTACGGAAATATTGAAAATTGTGAGTATTTATAGAAAAATCTCTTTAAAATTATACCTAAATCATAAATATTTTAGAATAACTCAATTTAATCCAAAATTTCTTACAATTTAATCCTTGCAAAATACAAAAATATTACAAGGTGTGAACAATATCCGATTGGCAGAATATCAACGCCTAACCAGCGTCCAGGGATAGTGCCCGATTTCCCATGCTTGGCGGTGGCTTGACCCCTGACTGACGCCTACCCACCGCTCGAGCGCCCAGGGCTTGACATCACCGGCGCTTCTTGATCATTAGCTCTAGCCATGATTCTCAAAGTGAACTTTTGACACACAATGCTACGTATTGCATTCGGTGCTCCTTGTAGGAAATCCTGGCCAGAAAATAATTCTTTCATTATGCAAAAGAATCTTGTCCCACAACAAGTTTTCCTTTTTTTCCCCTTGAAGAATTTGATAACTTAAACCACAATTCTCATACCATACAGAATGAATCAATTCCATATCAGCCTGTCCAGGAACATGTTGCATGCAAAATTCTACTCTGAATCAGAACCAGTAGAAAGGATGAAAGAATTTCCGTTACTGGCAAATTTCTGAATTCACACCAACAAGACTCTCGAATTCCAGACTTTTTGTCTCAGACTTTCAGGTCTCTTCCTCATTATCTTGGAGCATAGTTTCGTCCATATGGATCACTCCCATGCACTGCATGCTCTTAAAACTGTTAATAATTGTATATTACTTGAGGGAAATGGTTTCAACTCGGTTAGGGTTCGAAAATAGGACACCTATTTGTCAATTATTAGTTCTTTTAATTTTTAATTCTAAAAAAATTTAAAAAACTAAATTATATTAAATTATAAAAATATAAAAATTAAATAAATAAAAAAATAATTTATTAAAAAAATTAATATACAGCAAATTATTTTAAAAATTATTCTATTATTTTTTATGTTAATATTATATATTATAGAGGAGATGAATTTAAATTTTTTTATGATAATATAATTATATCTATATACACACACCCACACAATATATGTTATTAAATAATTATATAAATAATATAATAAATTAAATTACATATAATATTTTAAATATATTAATTAATTTTTTTAATATAATTAAACAGATAAATAATATTCTCTTTTATAAATTATTTGTTAAGTTTAAATCAAATGTGAATATATTTTATATATATATTTGTGTAAATTCAATAATAAATTTTAATAGTATATGCTGTGTTTTAAAAATATTTATTTAAAATTATTTTTTATAATTTTAATAAAAAATTTAAATATTATTATTTATTAACTAAATAATTTATTAAATATAAATTTGTATTTATTTTAACTTAAAAAAATAAAAATTAAATTATTTCTTCTATTCGATTTTAGTTTAACAATCTTTGAAATCCAAACCTACACAAACAAATTATTTTCAATTCGAAATTAGATTTTATAATTCATGGCGATTCCAATTTTATTGAAAATACTGCAAACCCCTGTGAAAAATAACAACATTGCACAATTTCTTTATTTGAAGTTACAAGCTAAGCCTCACACACTCCTCAAAACGTACGTTATTTGATGCATAAACTTGTTTGAAGACAGCAAGAACCCAAAGCACTGCTAATAAATGAACATTTGATAACTGAAATTAAGTTTAAAAACTATTCATCCCATAGCTCTTCAGGGGTCTTGAATGGTCCATGAGGTGAAACAAAAAGATCATAAGCTACCACTTTATGTTGCGGGATTTGATTAATCTTGTCATAATCCTCATCAGTCAGTGCCCAATCGAAAATCCCAAGATTCTCCTTCAGTCTTTCCCTGTTGAAGCTCTTAACAATAACGCTGGCCCCTTGCTCAACTATCCATCTGAGGGAAACCTGAGCAACGGTTTTGCCATGAGCCTTTGCAATCTGCTTCAACGCTTCATTTTCCATCACTTCATTGCTGCCCCATCGGTTCCCTACGGCTCCCAAAGGGGAGTATGCCGTTACAATGATATCTCTGGCCTTGCAAAATTCTCTGAGCTTCCTCTGTTGCCAGACAGGGTGCATCTCCACCTAATAACAGATCATCAATTTCCAATCGTCATCAACAATATTTTCTGTCTAAAATAAACACATATTGGAGTTAAAAAACGCACTTGATTGACTGAAGGAGGATGGTAGCAAAGGCAAGTATGTTCTCAATCTTCTTGGAAGAGAAGTTGCTGACACCGATGGACTTAGTGAGGCCAAGTTTTTGGCATTCTTCCATGGCTTCCCACACACCTTTGTAATCCATTGGCAACAAGTTCTCTTTTGATATCAGAACTTGGAGGTCTTCCGGCTTAGCACTTAAGGGCCAGTGAATGAGATAGAGGTCGAGGTATTCCATCTGAAGATTCCTATATAAATTCATCACCAACAATCTCAGATTCCTTAGAACCGTGAAAAAGAAACAAAGGAAAAAAAAACTCTTTTCTCTCTATTTTGACTCCCTTCTTGATGGGTAAAGATGATTTTGAACCAAATTGATATTCTGGCACCATAAAATGATGAGCCTTGAGCAAATTAATTGACTGAGAGCAATTAGCAGCTAAGATGCTTTGTTTTGTGACAATATGGATGCTTAAATTGAGTTAATATGAATCTCACCTAAGAGACTTCTTTAAAGCCAGAACAACACGATCAGGATGAGCGTCGGAACACCAGATCTTGGAAGTAATGAAGAGTTCTTCACGAGAACTGACAAGCCCGAGTCCAAGTGCTTCCGCTATTGCTTCCCCCAAACCATTCTCGGTCCCGTAAAGTGAAGCTGTGTCGAAATGTCTGTAACCAAGCTTGATTGCTTCCAGGACTGCAAATTTTACAGCATCTTCGTCTACTTTGTTAACTCCGCAGCCTAGGCCAATCACCGGCATCTTCCGTTTGCCGGAGGAGGAGCTCAGTTTCTCTTCCGAGATGTTGAACACAGACAATGGCATAGAGTTGTCGGCCATTCTCTTCGATGATCCTAGAACTTAGGTTTCAAAGCCAATCAAAATGTCAATCAATTTCGGATAAACCAACGTCTCCTCTCTTATTCCATTATCTATTACATACGGACAAGATTCATTTCTGTCTTTTTTATATTTGACTTTATCAAACATAAAAATGTATCATCAATGATTCAGAATTAAAATTAAAATACAATCTCAACCATTAATTATAAATATATTATCTTATTATATTTTTAATTATTAACTTTATTAGATATTAATATGTGACATCAACAATTTATAATATATTTTAAAATTTTTAATTTATATTATAATATATAAAATTAAAAAATAAAATATATATCAAATATACCCTAGTTGAGCCTAAATGCATATCTTCACATGAATATAGAAACATAAAATAACTATCAAATATGCAACACTGCCTGGTAAAAACAATTGTTTTTAAGGGTACTCGAGGCATCTCTCGTATAATTTAAGACTATATTCTCAAGTTTACATTGGATGATGCCCACGACGAACTATTTGAAGAGTCAAATTCGGGTTAACTCTTGATGTTGTAAACGATGTCCGTAATTTAAGGTGACCATTGGGAATTTATGTTCATAGATTTGGTAACACCATTCAGAACTCAACCAACACCTTTCCTTACCATCACGCCCTGTAGAAATTTCTGAAGAACTGCTCTGCATATCGATAAGGAATGAATCTTCATATAATGGAGGATGTTTGTTTGTTCATTAGTTGAAACAGTCAGCAACCATAGCATCCACAGTTTTAACACTTGAATCACTTATGGGATGTTGAAAACAGACAATTGTGGGGAGTTGTTGGCCTACTTTTTCGATCCTAGAACTTGTATTAAAACCCAAGTTGGTAGGCCGATTAATATAGCGTAACAACTCTTGCCAACTCTCACATGCTACATCATTCCATGGTCAAAATGCAATATATATTAATTTTCGAGAGTTATGTTTGGTTTGCGAGTGATTCATGCATCTTGTAATCTCTTTACTTAAAAATAAATTTCTATTTTCTCATCGAAATGCTTTTTATTCTATCATTTAGTTGACCCTAAACACACAAGAGTATATGCCCTTATTTTTGAAAAAAAAAAAAAAGAGACAATGTATAAAAAAATCTTAAATAAAACTGTTCTACTATATTAGTTATGATTATGATTATGTAATAAAATTACTTAATTAATAAAAAATAATAATTATATTTATTAGTAAAAATTTAAAAAAGTTAAAATAAATTTTATTCAAACGAGAGATTAAAATAAATAAATAGTGAATCACACGTTAACTATGTTGATTAAGAGTGATTCACATTATTATAATTAATGTAGTGAGATAGTCTCATTCAAAATACAGTTGTAGAAAATTACCACTAAATTATGCTAATAACCATTTTTGTCCCTATAAAAAAATTCCAGTGCAAGAAGATTGGGTATAACTATAGAAAACAACCAGCCAAGTGTGCTGAAAATTATCAATGTACTTCTAGGAAAATATCCTAATGCAAGAAGGTTATTTGGCAGTGTAGTCCCACCAAGGTGAGCTGAATGCTATTTCTGCCCCTGCCTCTCTAGAAAAATATCCTAATGCAAGAAGACTGTTGGCAGGAAAATATCCTAATGTAAGAAGGTCATTTTGCAGCATCATAGTCCCAAGATAAGCTATTTCTGAAGATTAAACAAGTTTTGCTCCTCTAGGAAAATATCCCAATTCAAGAAGGTTGTCTGCTATCCTAACACTCTGGGAAAATATAGGAAAATATCAAAGTTAGAATATCTTAATGCAAGAAGGTATTATTTCTGAATGATAAACTATTTCTGCCCTCTAGAAAGCATGAGGATTTTTTTGTGCCTGGGTTCTATTTTTGAGAAAGAAACTATGGCCCTTGTAGGATGTATTATGGTTGTTTTGATGCATTAGGATTGAGGATGCTGCCCCTCTAGGACGAAGCATAATCTTTCTATCTTTGCCCCTCTCAGGATTGTTTTGTGTGTCGTGCCTATCTAGGAAATTATGATTTTCAAATAAGGCTACCGAAATTAGCTTGGCAGGCTGATTTGTGGGTGTGAGGATTCCCCTTGTTTGACTTATCTTAGAAGTTTTTCCATATATAACCAAATACTGCTTCATAAACGGAGCATTTACAGAGGCACTGAGGAATGCATACGACGTGCCCTATGCACTTCCGAGGCAAATGAATTATGTGTACTGTGTAACTGAAGTCCTCGTCTTGGATGAATATTGATTCCATTGTCTTGTTGACAAAGCATCACTTTCAGCCTAAAACATCTTGCACAAACTTGCCACCAAAAAGGGAAGTCTCTTGGCCTAAAATATCACTAACAATAGCAATAATTCAAAATCTTTCCCTTTCCATCACGCCCTATAAGATTTTGATTAATCTTGTCGTAATCTCCAGGTTCTATGTAGCTCTTTGTTGAAGTTCTTAGCAGCAACAGTCGCCTCTTGCTCAATAATCCATCTAAGACAAACCTGCCAAGTTACCGAGATATTAGTAAATAAAATACAGATTTTGCTTAGCCAAGTATCACTTCCTCCTCATTTTCAGATCGCAGGTACAAAAACACAATCGCTCCCACCATGTCATACAAATCCCAATGAAAACTATATACTATAACCTGACCTGAGCAGCAGTCTTGCCATAGGCCAGGTTCATCTTCACCTAATAACATACATCATCAAAATCTGTCTGTAAAATACACCTAAAATAACAACAATAAGTTGAGTGACGGGCTCACTTGATTGACCGAAGGAGTGGTAGCGAAGGAGAGTATGGTCTTAGTCTTCTTGGAGAAGTTGCTGACACCAATTGATTTAGTGAGGCCAAGCCTCTGGCATTCTTCCATGGCTTTGCACACGCCCTTGAAGTCCAAACCTAGAATATCTTCTTTGGCTATAGGGCCTCCCTATTATTCACGCATGAAGTCCACCTCATGGTAGTTATTTACTCGGTCCGCTTATCTTTTTAAGATCATTAGGTTTGTTTGAGTTTAGCATTTGGAAAGGAATAAATTTGAACCTTGCATTATCATTGTTCCATTTATCGACTTGAAAATTCATGGTAACAGATGATGTTCAGGCACTCCATGTTGTGTAAATGAACTAGTGAGACTCAAATTCATGAGACTTCCTTATAATTAAAGTCCCCGTCCCAAAATTCATGTTCTTAAATTTGATAATGCTATCTGAAACTCAACGCCTTCACTTACCATCACGCCCTACTGAAGTTTCTTAAAACTACTCTGCATGGCAATAATAATTCATACAATGGAGGATGTTCAATATCATCATTTCCAGACACTCAGCAATCAGAGACTCCCCACAGTTTTAGTAGTAATTTCAAAATCTTGGTCGTTACAAGAGAAGCTAAACGGAGCAAATCCCTTGCAATCCGCACCTTATTGGATACAACAAACAAGCTAAGAGCTAATTGCAAGCCTGCAACAGAAACACAACGCAGATTTCATTTAAAAAAAAGGGTGAACTACTCGTCCCACAGCTCTTCAAGTGTCCTGAATGGTCCATGAAGGGTAATTAATGCGTCGTTTGGCATCATTCTCTGCTGCGGGATTTTATTAATCTTGTCATAATCTTCATCAGTCAGCTCCCAGTCAAAGATCTCCAGGTTCTGTTTCAGTCTATCCTTGTTGAAGCTCTTAACAGCAACAGTGGCACCTTGCTCAATTATCCACCTAAGACAAACCTGCCGCGTTGCCAACATATTTAGTAAATTTTTAGTCCATCACCAACCCAATCCAATAACTAATCGATGATGAAAGAGTTATGGTACCTGGGCAATAGTCTTGCCGTGAGCCTTTGCAATCTGCTTCAGTGCTTCATTATTCATAACTTGATTAGTGCCCCAACTGGAACCAGCGGCTCCCAAAGGAGAGAATGCAGTTACAATAATACTTTTGGACTTGCAAAACTCTACGAGCTTTCTCTGTTGCCAGGCAGGGTTCATCTCTACCTGATAACAAGTCATTCAGCTCCTAACCATCGTTCTTATCCAAGTCAAAAATGCGCATAGAATAAAAAAAAAAACACTAATAAAATGAGAAGCTCACTTGATTGACAGAAGGAGGGATTGTAGCAAAGGTAAGTATGGTGTCAATCTTCTTGGAAGAGAAGTTGCTGAGACCAATGGATTTTGTGAGGCCAAGCCTCTGGCATTCTTCCATGGCTTCCCACACACCCTTGTAGTCCAGAGGCAGAAGATCTTCTTTGGGTACAGGGCATACATATTTCTCACTTGGCTTAGCACTGATGGGCCAGTGAATGAGATAGAGGTCGACGTATTCCATCTGAAGAGTCCTGCACGCATTCATCACCAACAAAGCTCGGTTTGTTCACAATTAGTGTAGTAGAATATAAATAAATACAGCTTTATTTTCCCCTGTTTTTGTTCCATTTTCAAAAATTGATGAATGGAACGCGGATTCAGTGAAATTTTCCTAATCCGATCCACTAAACACCCACATATGCTCCAGCAAATAGTTAATAGTTAGAAGTACTCAACAAACGAGGGAGAGATTAACTATTCCGTTTCACAACTAAAGTCTGAGTGAATATCTTACCTAAGAGACTTCTGTAAAGCCGAGACAACAAGATCACGATGAGCATCATTGTACCAGAGCTTAGTAGTAATGAAGAGTTCTTCGCGAGAACTAACAAGGCCAAGTCTAAGTGCTTCAGCTATGGCTTCTCCCAAAGCCTTTTCGGTCCCGTACAGTGAAGCTGTGTCGAAGTGTCTATAACCCAGCTTGATTGCTTCCAATACTGCAAGTTTCATGGCATATTCATCTATATTGTCAACCGCTGAGCCAAGGCCAATCACCGGCATCTTCCGGTGACCTGAGGAGGAGCTCAGCTTCACTTCTGGTACGGAGAAGACAGACATAGTGTTTACAGATCAGTTGCCCTGAGGTTGAAAATGAATGTTAGTTACAAGTCCTAAGTTGAGTTCCGCTTACATAGCATACCAACTCTAGGCAACTACCAAGGAATGCATTCCACGACGCGACTGTATTTCAAGATAAATGAGATATTTACTGTCTACGTGTCTCAACTGAAGCCACAGGTATTGATTTACTGGCGAAAGAAATTTTGTAAAAGGTTTACATTTGATTTCATTAAAATTAGAAGTGGTAAATGGGTTGGGTCGGCACTCGGCATGGACATGTGATCCATCTCTTGTACCTCACAATTTGCTTACTAGCGGCGCAACACGGGCACGGACTGCCTTTGCCGCAAGGACCCTAACTTTCAGACATGAAGGGTCCAACCTAGGACTGGGTTCCGTCAAAATTATTGTTGCATTATTTCGATTCAGGATGGAATCACTAGACAGCTAATATAAAGCCCAAGTAAATTACTAAAACAACCACTATAACACATACACACACAAAGAATGGAGAGATGGCATGGCAGAGGTTCAAAACAAGATGTAATGATGTATGATGAAATGAGAACAATTTTTGTTCACTTTGGCAGCTCAAAAACTTTGGTCACCATTAGCCTTTCTTTTTTTGTTTTTCCTTGTTGTCTGTTGAATTCTACAAGAAACTCTGCATAACGATAGTTTCTGTACAAAGGAGAGCGTTCATCATCAACCAACTTCTTAATAGGACCAATCACAGCGTCTTGGTTCGGTCCATAAAACATACCCAATGTTACTCTTCTTTGTTCTCTGTTGGTCACAGCCCTGTGGTGCACACTCTTATACCTTCCATTGATCGGAGCCTACATGCACAGAGGATGATACAATGTATACAAGCACAAAATAGAAAGCTTGAAAATATGGTCTGGTTTGTTATATGAAACCAAAATCTTTGAGAATCAATCTGTGATACGTAAATGAGGTGAAAGTTAGGCTAGGTGCAGTGGATCAGAGGGATAACAACCAAATTGTATTGTAGTTGATTGAAGGGTGAGTAAATTAGTTCTTAAAAATTAATCAGTGAAATTTCAAAGGACATCTCTTTAATTACCTGCATTTGATCCCCTAGATTGATGACAAAAGCATTAGGGAGAAGATCAACATCTACCCATTTCCTATCTTTAATCACTTGGAAGTCAGTAACTCCTTGAGATTGCCTAAGAAATGTGAATGCATTCAAATCAGTGTGAAAGACCAGTCCCAGGGTGAGTTCAGGTTCAGGACATGGAGGATAGTAGTTTGCTGTGCTTTGGGAGTTGGCTTCTCTCCGACCCTTGTTGCCAAATCATCCTTTTCTAGCCCAAGTCCCTGGGATATTAAGTTCAGAAGCCGAATCATTAGCTCACCAATCTCCTTCACATAGACAGAGTAAAACAAAGTAAAACGTCAGACAAACTCAAGATTCTGGAAGAGTAAATTTGACAACTGGAGGGTGAAGATAACGAACATATAAATACCCATACTGAGTTGGATTCTCTGGTAAAAGATTGCTCATATTTTCCGTGGGGTTCCAAGGGCGTCCTAAGGTTCCACCCCACATTAGGTAGTAGATAACGAAGAACTGATTGAGATCGCTTGTTATTGACACTAGTGATGTATTATTTAATTCATGCTGTGGAAAGATTTCACATAAACGTAGGCAACTCTGCGTGTCTCTGGGACAACTCTATACTTGAGTCACAAGCAAACCACCGTTTAACGTCCTCTGCCACAGTGCACAAAGCCAAATTTAACACCTAATATAAACAATAGTATGACATCTCTTATTTGTCTCGCTCGAAAACGTAGTAGTATCAACCAGGCGTACATCAGAAATGGAAGCATTACATAAGAACACAAAACACACAAGGTTAATTGAAGGGTATGTATGTAAAGCAGTATCTTACATCAAATGGACCAAAAGCTATCTCATCATCAACTGTACATGCGGTAATTTTTGCACATAAATCTGCGAAGATTAGGTTATGATAAAATCATAATTGCTGATCCAAATAAGGATCTGTAGAACTTTTTCCTCCTCTCACGTATCCTTCAACACTTTGAGAAACTCCAGAAACAAAGTTAGTCAACAAAGAAGTTCCCCAAGCCAGCCATCCATTCTGAGCTTGTTGCTGCTTGTTTGCTTCAAGTAACATCTTCTGCTGTGCCTCATCTATTATGTCAGCCCACCTCTTTGCCATAAAATCCTTGATAGCCTCAGCCCCTTTATTCGCTATCTCCATTGGGGGAATTACGAGTGGATTCTGGTCCAAGTTGAGTTTGGTTAGATTTTCAAGCCTGAAAAATGTTTCAGGAAGAGCGTGGATTTGGTTGTTGCTGAGATCAAGCTCCCTGAGATTTAGCAGATCACCGAGAGTTTCAGGAAGCTCAGTCAAGTCGCTGAAATTACTGCTCAGGTTCAGCACCTCAAGTTTTGTCAATCTCCCTATTGCATTTGGCAGGCCATGTAGCTCGTTGAAATGAACATCCAAGTATCTCAAAGATCTCATTTCACCAACAGATGGAGGAAGAGTACGTATCTTATTCAGCTGAATTAAAAGCTTCTCGAGATTCAATAGTCCGTACCCAATGTTTGTTGGGAGACACACCAAATTGTTAAAACTTGCATCTAATTCCACCAATGAACTAGAAATGTAGAAATAACAGAAATATTTAGAAACAGACCCAAGTGAAAACTAGGTAAAAGAAAAATAAAAATTAGGTCTACTAAGAATAATAGTTGGGAATAGCCAAAAGTTTGTAATAAAATACCTGCAGCGAGCAATGCTTTCCGGAAGGGCATTTAGCTTGTTTCCTGACACATTAAGGACCTTCAGATTAAGCAACAGTCCAACAGAGTCTGGCAGGGATTGTAAAAGGTTGGAAGAGACATCAAGTTCCTCAAGTTTCTGTAATCCTGCTATGGAATCAGGAATGACCTGTTTCCCCAGAAAGACAAACCAGAAATTACAAAGGAACAAGGTACATGATTGCTATAAATCCCAATTGATAAATCTTACTCTCATCAACCAAGAAATACAAATTCCTCATCAGTAAGAAATGAAGGAGATCACAATTCCCACATGGTTTAGCAAATTTATATAATAATCACAATTGAATAATAGCAAATGAACAAGATCTTCTTTAAGTGTTGTCAAACACAGAAAAGTTTTGAAGGAAAAAATTTAAGGGTCATCATCCGTACACAAGATTTTACACAGCCAAAGAATCCACCCTGAGTCTTGATGTTTAGCTGCTAAATGGGGGATAAAGGACTCAGCGGATTATAATTAAATAAATGAGCTCAAACAGCTCAAACTTAATGGGTTTTGTTCTAGCAAATATAAAACCATTGATGTCAACATGCTTGTGCATCAAAACTTATGATGTTTCAACAAGAATTTTGCATGGTTCCATGAAGCCAGATCTAGTTTACACATTAACCGCAAACAAAGGATCAGGATTAGCAATTAGAGGTCATAAAAATGCGAGCATCACTGATAGTAACTATAACATTACAAAGTAACGATATTTCGTCCACCAACAAACGAAAGTTTCTAGCAGCACAACACAAGCATACCTTCCACTAAAACATTAAGCTGAAACAAACACAAGTTTTTGAATTAAAAGTTCACTGATCCCTGTCTTTTGCTTTCTCATACACATTCGATTGCTCGAATTAGACAATTTTAGAGAACTATGTACCTAAATTAACTCAAGCAACAATTTAGACTCATGCAGAAAGATTTGTTTTCTAAAGTTAATCTAAACAATAATCAGAACCAAATGAGTAAAATTATATGTTTACCTCTAGCTGATTGCGAGAAATATTAAGCACTACAAGCCCATGAAGCCTACCAAAAGCCTCAGGCAAGTACTTCAACTGGCGATCAATAAGCTCAACTCTCTCCACAACACCACCACTCTCTGCCTCTCTCAGTATCTTCACTACATCCTCATTCAGATCCACCAACTCCGCCGAAACCGACGTATAAACCTGATCCAGCATCTCCTCCGCTTCCCTCAACTTCCTTTCACAATCCTCGTGCATCTCCTCCAACCTCACCGCTGCCCTGTATATCTCAACTTCAGGCGATGAAGACGCCGTTTCTTGGATCTGGGCAATCTTGGATCGAGCAGCTAAGACGGTTTCCTGGTCCGGTCGGGGCCCCAGGGTGCTAAGAAGCAAGTAGGTTTGGCTGATTTGGAGGGGAATGGACTGTGCTAGTGAAGAAACAACTTTTGAGTCGGCTAAATGAGGATACTTTGTTATCAGATTGTTGTAAGTTTGTGGTGAAAGAGGAGCATGGCTGTTGGGATTCAGTTGGGATAAAACAAAAGTAAGAAGGGGGAGGTAGTTATCAGGGTTTGGATTCATTGTTTTGAGAAGTGAACTGAATATGGAGATTGAGAGTGCAGACTGAAGAGGCGGAAACAAATATAAGGGGTTAGATGGAAGGAGGGTGTGGAAGGTGCCAGAGCAAACAAAACGGTGGGCTACAAGAAGACTGCTGTCTGTTAAATTTTAATCTGACCTCATCTCGTCATGTTCATCTAATTTGAGCTTACCGTGCCGGGGAGTGGGGTGGTGGGGCTTGGGATGGTGATGGTTTCTTCAATGATGACGGAGCTGAGGTTGACTCCGTTAAACAAGGAGATGGAAAAACTGGTTACAGGTCTGGCCCGGCCCGGCCCGGTCTAAACAGATCCGGCCATTAGATAAATCTGGAATCTGATGACACATGGCAATGGCAGGCCTTTTTTTATATATTAATTTTCCTTTCGGTGATTTCTTCTGTGGCACAGTTAGGACCAAGACCGGCCACATCTTCTCTCCTAATTTTTACAAAAATCTGCAGGCATCGTATTTATAGTGGGGTTGGAGCTTTGAACCCCTGCCCATGCAAGAGTGGAAAGACATTAAAAACCCAGATTTTCATTAATGATGGTGAGAGGGTAAATTAATAAACAGTAGAAGTCCAAGGTAACAACAGGAAGCAATTGCTTATTCATGAATGGTTCCCCTCTAGTTGACCCTCGGCCATGTCACGTCACCAGCCACACGGCACATTTTCATGATCATGTTTGTGTGGATTATCTATGATATATTGAATATACCTTACATTCAAAAATTTTCAAGTCCTCACTTCTGTTGTGCCACAATAATAAACCTATCTACCTTCTCTGGCTCCATTTCTGAGTGCCAGTCAGATAAACGATAGATTGAAGCCGAACACACAACAAACTAAATCTGATACACTACTCTGATACAAAAGTAGGCTGAAAATGGGGAAAAAGTAGAGTAAGATAACATAATCTTAAATAAGACAATGTAAAGCTAACTATGTCAGCCTGTCTCCAACCACAATGTCAAAACTTTTCACACTTCCTCCACCAACGTTGCCAACCAAACTTGGCACAGATCCTTGAAACTGAAATTGTTGCCGTTACTTGCTCATAAAACAAATTGAACCGGTACACTACACAGTGGAGTCAGTGGACTGCTTTTTGTCTTCCATCAGCATCTTCTTGCTCAACCTGAGAAAAATAAATTTGAGATATCAGGACTGGCTGGAGTGTTATGGATATGCAGGGGACATCAATGCAGGAATTGGAGTAAATGTTAGCCATCTACAATTGCTTTCCAAATTTGTTTCATTTCACATATAAAATAGCAAGAGACATGCATATAAGAACGATTTATGACCAATCTATTAAATCTAATAGATCCCACAATTAAGTCACAATTTCACAAGTAACTATGAAAAGTATCTGGACAAAAACACAATCAGTCCACGCTCAGTCAAGAAGCAATAACTTATGTCAAAGCACATTTGTGAACTTCAAATGCACAGATAGGGCTGGTATAATCTTTTAAAGAGAAGGGTCTATCAGCCTTGGTGGAAGTGTAATATATTAGTAAAATTAAATTAAGATCTTTGTTACATTTCATGAGAAGAATGGCTGCAAATCTATTAAAAATCAAAGGGATGGCGTATCTACATTAGTCAATATATCCGGTTATGCAGGAAGAAAAAAACATATCCGTATATTCACAAACCCTCACCTCAACTAGTACTCTTGCTTTCTTCTTTGGTTTGGCACCTGGTTCCTCTTTTCCAAGCTTTCTTAAAGCCAAGCTAGATTCTCTTCTCACTCTCTTGTGATCAACTGCTACTGCCTCTTCATCATCATCATCATCATCATCATCATCATCCTCTTCCTCATCCATTCCAACTGTATAATTAGCCAACAATACTTAAGTCCATCATTGGATAAAATCTCATCTTTGTTTCTTGTTTTAATCAACTTGCAAAGACAAACAGTTAAGAAAAATAAATGCAGTGCAGCAATTCAGAAACAGGAACACAATGTAGACAGTAAGAAAGAAGGAAACAGATGTAGTTTTGATAGATGGCAAATAAAATGCCTGAGACCCAAAAATCATGTTTTGATAAGGTACGACTTAATCAGCAACTTGTACATGCATAAATAACTAATGTATCGATAAAGTGTGCAAGTGATGAACCACAAATCCAATCAAATACAATCATATGAGAGAGAGAGAGAGAGAGAGAGAGAGCTAAATAAATATGATCAGCTTAAATATTTGCACAAAAAAATCCAATGAAAAACATCTAGAACCAGTTTTACCATCATTGTCACCTGTATTGGACTTATTAATTGCAAGGCCACTGAAATCTTCCATATCTTCCTCTTCTTCAAGATCTTCATACCCTTCAACATATTCTATTTCAGCTTCCTCCTAATTTCATGGACCAAAAAAAGAAGTTCAGTGACCAAATAATGGATCTTCTAAAGTCAAAAATAAAATTTTTCACTTTTGAGACAATTAATTTAATCATAACATAAGCATGACACTATGAAGAAAGTCAGGTTTCTTTACAAAGAATTACCTCATCATCTTCAATGTCACTAGCGACCAGCTGTTCCTTATCAAGAATCTCATTATATTTGTCTGCAGGATAATTGTATATGTCACCATAAACTCCTCTCTTAAGGCGCTCTAGCAATTCTTTTTCAATACTCTGCAGAGTAAATAAATAATGTAGTAACAAATAAATAACTAAAACAGTGTTGCCGAAAGTTACGGAGATAACATATAGTTGCTGTAAAACAGTAGCATGACACTGAAAAACAACCTTGTCCAAAACTGCTGCCTTTTCAGCCTTCTCTTCTCTTCTAGCCTCCCTCTTTTTCTCCTTCCTAGGTGTTGTCATAATCTTCTCCCTATAGTATATACAAACACGGCAATATGAAAATTCTTGATGAAAATGAAAGTGTTCATTATCCAACCCAAAGATGTTACAAGAAAATCCCTCCACAGAAGATGTTCAGTAATATGAACAAGAAAATGATAGATCATATCCTGTATAGGAAAACAATCTAACAACTACTGAGAAGTTGAAAGCATGCAGAGCAGCTTACCTTGTCTTTAAAGCAAGCTTTCTCATACGAATTCGCATCTGAGTCATTTTAGTCAACCGTTGTTTTGTTTTGTGTACCAAAAATTTGGGCCAATACATCTGAAGATGAGAGAATTTGAATTCAGACCAGGCGCTTTAACAACCAGTGGCAGAATTATACAAATTATCCAAAACTCACACAACCATAACAAGGTAGATATTCATACCAGATGTTTGTCAATAATTTCAAGTGCCTTTTCATAATTTCTGGGCAACTTCACTCTTTCCCACAATTGGTTTGGTTGGTGAGCCCTTTCTATTGTCTTCATGTATAAATAAAATACACCTGCATTATAGAAAATAACAACAATAGGAAAACAAAATGTCACTTACAAATACATACATGCATTCATCGTATCAAATGCATTAACAGCCCAAGATCCACTATAATCACTCTATAGCTACACCACAGCAAAATTATTTATTCAGAATTATTCATTGAACCAAAAGAAATTATTAATTAACAGTACAGATACATGTAAAAACCATAACCTTGAGAACAAGTTTCACTTTCTTGAAAAAAAAATCTCAATCGAAGAAGGAATACTAAAATAAAGCAGTACCTTCATGGTCACGAATGGTGGCGTATCGACTGTTAGCGAGAGGACAAGAGCTTCGGTTACAAATCCCCGTCACATTATAAGGGTTCCTACAGAATTTGCCAGTTTCGATTCTACAAAGCCCACACAACCCAATCGAAATTACCATAAGTATTAAAATACACAATACATGAATCAAAAAGGACAAAAATTACAGAACCACAAGCTAAACACATTAGGATTAACCAAAAAAAAAAATTGCTTACTTGGCCATGAAACTACAGTGATTGTGCCTGATAACTTGCCATATAACCTCATCGTGCTGCATCTTTAATCCTTCTTTACTTACGGTTTTTAAATGATTGAGGGATTTAAGATCAAAGATTTACAAAACTGAACTATAAACAGACTACCAATCAGGGTGTTAATAAATCATAGTAAAGACAAGTTTCTTTCAATCGAATTCGTTTTCAATGGTATTTTGCTGCTTCTGGGAAGGTCAAGCTATCGAGTTTCTTCAATTAGGGTTTACGATGAGGTTTTGGGCTTTTGGCACTTCTAAGGTGGGAGGAGACGGCGGCGTTTGGAAAAGGTTTTATTTACTTAAATATAAACATTTGTAGAGGGGTTTTCTAAAAATAACAATATCCAAGGTTTTCTTTACTTTTAGCCCAAAAACGTTGGTGTTATGACCAAAATACCCCTAACAAAGTAGTATTTTACTTATTTTTAAGACCATTACAACTGATTACTTTCCAATTAACATAATTTGCAGCTTGAACCTATCTAACTAGTCTTTCCATTTTAACAAAATTGTGCGAATCAAAAGGGATTTTTCATGATAATACCAAATCCCACTGACTAATATTCTTAATTTTCGATTAAAATTACAGAAGTATTTAAATACATGGCTGAATTGGACATCCAGTAAAACACAAGATCAGCAGTAGTTCCCGTAGAACACAAGACTATCCATGCATGAGTAGTTGAGTTGAGACCTGGTAGGGCTTCAGTTAGAGCATTTTGCAAACCCAACATAGCAGACACGTTTGTTCAATTCCCAAGCCCTCAACAGGCCAGGCCATCTGGGCAAAGCTCCAGGACGACTTCTGCTGCATTTGCCAACCACTTGAATGTTTCCTAGTCCTTACAGGGCTGGAAACTGAAGTAAATTTTTGGTGTCTCCTCCTCTTTTCAGTGACGAATCGCCGTCCATTAACAAATATCAGTAGCTCATATTTGATAACTAATATGGTATATCTAGGTATGCAGAAGCAATCGGAGGTTGAGTTCTCTCATAGCTCATCCGGGTAAGAGACAACATCCCGACCAATTTATAATATTGTATAGGCATATTTGTTCGAGTTTATATTTATTATACATAATGGACCAAAACTCAATGCTTAGTATGATGTTGGATTGATGAGACAGACATGATAACAACTCATTTTCTTCCTCTTAGTAACATGGATTGCTCTCTTTTAAATTTTCCCATACGTCCATCAAACTACTGCATAAATTCCAATTTGGACTTTACTTTCTTGCTATGATCATTACTATATCAAGACACTTGTCCTATTTAATTAAGTACAAATACAGCGGGAGTATTATGTCGGTCTTAGATAGCTGAAAACACAATAATAATGGCTTTAAATTTTCTACAGTTTTCTCTCTGTTTCTCAGCCAGCAAACACTACATTCCCAGTTTTTCAAATCTTAATTATGTAACAAATAATATAATATTGATGAGTCCATTTAAGTTTGCCATCCAATCCAGCAGTAGTCAGTAGTGTCTCAGTCTATGTGTGTCCTCTTCAAAGGGTCCCCGCTCTCTGCGTAAACTTGAAGACAATTTTCATCCCTATCAGCTCAATTAATCCACTGAAGCCTACTTGCTGCCTTTCCCATTAATGTTTTCCTTTACCTTCACTTCACTTCAGAGACGCGGATTATACACGGTATGCTATGCTATGCTTGTGGAATCCATGATGCAGAAGGTGCTGTCTCTTTTTTAATGCAGAGCATCTCCTCTCTCTATTGACCTTTCATGGTTTAGGTGTCATACACCATTTTCGTTTGCATACAAGCATTCTTTATTCTCTTCTCGTTTTCTTTATTAGACAAAATAAAGAAAGGTTAAAGACAGCACATGGGTGGGGTATCATAACCTTAAACCACTTTGTCTTTATTCAACAAGATTACAATTATGATTTAGTACTCCCTTTCATTTGATATTTTTCTCCAAAACAGGTACAGCCAGCAAAGGGAATCTTTCATATCTCATCTTCCTTCTGAATGATACATGAGCGGAGAGCCTCTCTTCTCCATTTTCATGTCCTAACTCCCAACTCTCATAAAATAAGTGTTTTAAGTCTTAAATTTATAAAAATGAATAGACAACATTACTTAATAAATCAGTCTTTTATGTTAATGGCAAATACTTTGACTTGTAACAAATAGTGTAAAAATATTATCAAATTTTGAGATTGACGTGTGAGATATGGATCCATCAAAGATTAATAGGTACCACCAGTTAATACACTAATTTTTTTGACAAGCACTGGACCCGCAATGCTTAGGATGTATCAGCTTAATAGTACCAACTCCAGTTGTCATGGCCCATAATACACTTCAGTTATGGCTCTGTTCTTCCACGTTCAATAAGGTTTGGTAGAGGTGGGATTCAAATTCAATGTCTTTAATGATACCAAATTGAATTCAATGGATCCAATGGTCCCCCAATATCTTCCAAATGAATTGCCATCCTTGGAAGTATATGTTTGATATGAAACTCCCACTGATTGCTAATCCTCATTCAATACAATCTGGTCAACATGAAAACCACACATCTTTGGTTAGCTTCCCGTGGTCCATAAACCAAACAACAATGAAAATATCATTGCAGCATTAGATAGAATCTATACAGAATGGAAAAGACAGTGAACAATGAACAAAATTTGTGCACAAAATTCTCTGAACAGAGTAACAAAAATAAGCTCATTGATGTGAGGAGGATTGAGTTTAAATATACAGACAGAGGCAGGGAACAAGGGAACAGACTTCCCATCCCCGCCCGAGAAATAAAAGAAGTTCATAACTTACTTGCTGCCTGTAAATTTGACGCGAAAATCAGCTTCAAGCTTCCTAATCACTTGATTATCCTGCAAATCACGAAATTAAAATAATTAAACAACATATAAAATTGAAACTGATGAAGAGTTGCAAATCAATAAAGAGACAAAACGAAATCAGAAAAGGAAGAAGATAGAGATAGAGATAAAAGGGATTTTCGAGAAAGACATGGAAAGAGCACACGAAACAGAAAGGATGATAATGGCTGTACAGAGCTTGCAAAAATCATCGGCACAAGGACGGACAAGACATGCGTACACGATACACGTGTTACGCAAGGGTGGCACTCAAAAGGATAAGGAAAACAACGTGGCACGGAAACACATCAATACGACAGAGCACAACAGGCACCTGCTGTCGCGTTTAGGACGACGGAGAAATGAACAAGATCAATAAAAATGGGTCTTGACGGAATCCTAACGGTGGATTGGAAAGGTGGGAAACTGGTAGCTGTTATGCAACCCATGGAAATTGTGGACATGACACCCAGAACATGGAAGGAGTAAAAGATGAACATCAAACTCACCATCATAAATTTTTGGAACCAAAACGAAATTGGGCTGAAATTCATTAATGGCCACGCATCATCAATACGAAAGCAATCCTTCTTAATGATTTACAGTCCCATTACATCATATACGTTATATATTTTCAACTGTTTTCTTCTATTTAACGTATTCTGCCTTATATAGAAGTCCTCTGTTTCTGGTCTGATCAGTCAGCACGGTTATTGCCAGTAGTTCCCGTTATGAATAAGGTAGATATGGCTAGGGTTTCCATGCGCATAATAAGCATGGTGTGGAATACTCTTTGCAGAAGATTTTTCGAAGCAGAGAGGAAGCACAACGGGAGCCGGGATCTGATGGTGGCAACGGGTGGTGGACCTTGATGTAGCTGTGTAACATGGTGGAAATATTGTTGTTGTTGATGATC
>CP135537.1:6744950-6760656 GCA_032402905.1 Khaya senegalensis | reverse complement strand
ATATATTGATGCGGGGATAAATACTAATTTTTTTCAAAAAAAATATAAGTTAGATATATTACACGACACATAATTAAGATAATTTTAGATTTTTAAAAATTTTAAATAAATTTTTAAAATATATAATTATTAGTACCTTCTTTTAAGGGTCATTCTTGTACATAAGTCATATAAAATTTTTATAAATAAATGAATTGGTAAAATAATAATCAAATAATTATTTAATTTTGATAAATAATCAATATATTTTCCATAATCCAAAGTCCAAAAACTCATAAATCAAATAAATAAATACATATAGATAAGGAAAGTGCTCATAAAAGCAATTAATAATTTAATAATTATTTAATTTTGATAAATAATCAATATATTTTCCATAATCCAAAGTCCAAACTCATAAATCAAATAAATAAATACATCTAGATAAGGAAAGTGCTCATAAAAGCAATTAATAATTTAAACACATGTTAAGGTTTGTTTGAAAAAAAAAATGTCATTAGATGTTTAGTACACCTGTTTTATAGATAACCCATGAAGAGATTAGGCTCAAAACTGCATTGTTGGTTGTCGTTTTCATTGATTATGTCATGCAATTATCCGAAGGATTCCAAATAACGTGCCATAAGGTCCTACTTCAGCCAAATTTTGTGCCTCTAGGGGTGTGTATATACCATCTCTTTCTCCAATTTGCTGTAACTTTGGTAATTTTCAAAAGGTGCTGAGCATATCCACCTTTATCTCCTTATCCTTATGACGAGAGAATCGTGCACTTTGCTTGGTTCAGTCACGCACATTAGTCATTTCCCACTTATAATTTGTAACCAGTAGGCCCCAATTCCGAATTCATACTGCTCAAAAATCAAATAAAGCAAATACCCCTTTGTAATTTGCTATTTCCAGGAATGCTGACCGGCAAAAATGGACTTTGATACATTGGACAATCGGATATGCCGTTAAAATCAAAGTCCTTACAATTTCTTTTACACGTGGCGCCGACCCAATTGCCCACTTGTCTATGAGATGAGGTGGCCTCACCCCTTTACACGCAGCCATCTACTCATTTGTTCTTGTTAGGATATCGAGGGTCGGTTGTTTGTTTCTTGGATTTTCAGAAGGCAAGCGTACGAGGCCACGCGTGTGAACGAGTAAATCAATGTTAGTTTCTTTTATCTTCCAACATCTTTGACTTTTTGTTGATTTTGGAATCACAGACGCCAATTTGGTGGGGACAGCGGTGCATGTGGGGTTCGATTGACGTGGGATATGTACCTAAACATTTGGTGTGTGAGGTTTTTGGTGCACGTCAGATTGTGATGGGGACATGATTGTACCAAAATGGACCCACAAGATTAAACTATTTAGAGTCGGAGATTCTTCTGGGAGCAACCGGACTTGGGTTGGAGATGCCATCATCGTCTGATTAGGAATCTCTCTGAGTAAGCGGAATAGAACGGATGTGGCCGCGGCTCTTTGGTTCATGTATTTCAGTTGGTGTGGGTCCTACTAACAAGATGTTATCTCACACAGTGCCTATTAAATGGGATTGATTCTCTTCTCAATTCACACACTGCATGGACTGACAGCATGCCACATGTATTTCAGGGAGGACCACTCACGAAATGCCACTTAAGAAAATGACGTGGCGGAACATTATTGGTGAAGTGTGAGGATGATGTGGAATTTTGAAAGATTGTGAAGTGGCGGGCCCCGATACCCACCAAAGTCACTTAGCAACAAGATATTCTCTACTAAATTCTATCTAAATTACCGAAATCGGTATTGTTGACGTGTAAGAAGGTAGTAATGACCATTTGACTAACGATCTTCAAACATTCCACGCAAACGGGATCTTTTCTTCCAGCTGTTGGTGCATTGAAGGCTGAAAATTATGAATAAAAACGGGGAGGTTTTCTCAGACTTGTATTAAAGGAAATTCTAAAGGGATGCGAGGAACAAAAATATACTGCCGCTACACTGATTTGAATCCAGAAGTTCTTGCTACATAATAATAATCCATTTTATATTGGGGATTTTGCCTGCCTGAAAGATGCATGCGCTTGCTTGCTGTCCAATACACTACTACAAAGAATCTGCACCAGTTAAATGTTTATTTCTGTTGTTTGAAGCTTTTGTTTATATGACAAAAGAAAACCCACTCTCCAGTATTAAAGGGATAATACCGATACCTGCCATGCAATTGCCTTCAGATATCAGTCTACTGGAACAAACAACCCACGCTGTTAATTTCATCGTAAGAGGGAAAAATGAAATTGAAATGAAATGTAAGCTAAATTCAGAAAATTGAGGAATAATAAATACTATAGAAAGAGAAAGATGATTAATTGAGCATATTCTCAGTACACCTATAATAATTTGATCCATTATTTGCGGATTTCCAGAGAAAACTAATAAAAATCTTCAGTAATTGGAGATTGTAGACGGAAAAAGCCCAAGAGATACAGTCCAGAGCCGAGATTGCCCATTGGAGTTGGAGGGCAGATTGAGATGGATGAATTGAACAATGGGCGGCACAGAATAAAATTTCTTGCAAGCAAATTCAAGTAGGAAAATCACAGACAAAATTTTAACAGACTTAAATAGACGCCAAGACATAAGAGTTTCTTCACAAATCAATGATCTAGGGGACAACAGAATTCTTACGAGGTTCCAGGTGTATCAACCGGATACATCCATGTCTTCAATGATTCAAGCTCACAAAAGAACTTGGTCAAAATGGAAGAATCAAGAGGTGGTTGTCTTTCAGATAAGCCTTAGTTCATACTCGCCAGCCATTGTTATGTACCTCACCCATGGAAGAGCATGGTAACCACTCTTCTCTATAATCTTCAGGTATCGGACCTACAAAATCAAACACATAGATGAAGAGAAGATTACTAATCTTAACTTCCTTGGATATGCAAGATATTCTGTCATTTGATAATATTGTCTTTCATAAGCAGAGAACTTCAACAACATTGTTTTTCCTTCTTCCCTTTTTTTTTTTTTTTTTCATATTATCACTGGTAAATGAAATAGATATCTTTGGTGGTCCAATGATTGCGAGGTATGAGCTCTCAGATTCTTATGATTCCTTGATGTTGATCTATAATGAGGAAGCAACATCAAGATCACTAACCAAAACAACAAACTCATTTATTTCTCAGACTGAATTTAACAATCTTGATGACACTTGAAGATGCTAAGGAGTCTCAATAAACTAGTTACCTCTAGAACCAGCAAATAAAACCTACTTTAAAATTCAAGATATCCAAATCAACTAACTAGAGTAGTCAAAGCAAAATCTAATCCAGAAGTGGCAAAATTTGACCTAGCCAATGCTCTATACAAAACAGGTTTAAATTAGATTAATTGGGATTGGTTACAAGTACCAAGTAGGGCCAACCAAACACAACAAATTGGGCTGCCATATCAGAAAATGGCCTGCAATGACTAATTAATAAATCAAGTTGAAATCATCAGCCTAAAACCAAATCTACACCAACCTATTTAACTTACCTATATCCTTTTCTGTTTTCATATTTAAGCAAAGATTCAGATAAGAACGGATATTAAAATATTATGGTTAAGCAATTTCATCACTTCTGCATTTCATCACATAACTACAAATTACTATGCTAACAGATAAGTATCATGTTGCTTGTCTAAAGAATATGTTGATCAACCCAAAATTAATTAAATAGGTAGTGTCTGTATTAGCAAATACAAGCTCCATCTTTTTCTGAGATGCAAACCTCTTTTTATTCTTCTTACAACTTGATTTGAGATGATTCATATATCCCTCAATTGAAGACAGTTGATCTTGCCAACCTACTTGAAATTCATTAAGAGGTGACACTCAGATCTACTAAAAAATCACCAATTAACTTGAACTTACCGTCTTATCAAGAAAAACAGAAAAGAAAAAAGAATCGAACCTGCCAGATATGAGACAAGTTAGGGTGAAGGCTTTCAGTCTGAGGTGGATCACAGATCATTTAATTTAAGACCTGATTTTACTACAAACAACTTTGACTCAACAAAATGTTCTGCAAAAAAGTATGCTACACACATCTGCATAAGGAAAAGGCTTTGATGGGCAGATCTCTTTTTATTTTTATGTCTAAATGTTATTGTTCATTCTCTTAAACATTCAGCAATAAGAATATTGTCAGTGATTGAACAAAATTCAAATTTCTCACATCAACCTAAGATATTACTCCAGTTCCTGAAAGGAGATAAGAGACGGAGAGATGAAGTAGATGCAAATTATGCCATTCACCCAAAGCAGTAATTGCATATTGACAAAATAAGAAAACGAGCAGCTATTATATTAAAAGCCATACCTGTATTCCTGATACTGTAAAATATGGTATTTCAAATTTCACACGTATAGGAGCTTTTCTCTCAGGAACTGCTTCTTCGGCTGTTATACTGGGAAGAGTGAACTCAGCCCTCAACATGTATTCCTAAATAATTTGGATTTGCAATCAGGATCAATATGGCTGAATTCGTAATCGCATAAATGGTCACAAAGAAATTTCTTCAAATTCCAGGGCCAACAATAGCAAACAGATGAGCAATTGAAAGATAAAAAGTTAGCCAATACCTTGCCACCAGGAAAAGATTTTATTTTCCAGATCAATGCGTCCTCTTCAGGTGCATATGATGCAGACCCCATTGATGTCCGAATATTTGGATTGGAAGCATCAGCTGACACAGGCAACTCAATCTCAACACTTGTTGCAGTACTGTATTATTCAATAAATTTCTCATGAGTAATATGGAGTACTGAACAACAATCTGCTCAGAAATTGGAACAATGAAGTTGACTGGAAAAAAAAAAAAAAAACAGTTGTAACAACGATAACACTTAATACCTACGCTCCTTGAACTGACTTCTAGCCTTTACCAGGATCTCAACACGACTTCTAGAATGCCTTTCAACTAGAGCTTCAACCCAAATCAGAGGCTTCACCTGAACAAATAAAGAAAGCAATCAAACATCATCTGGTAATCTGGTATATATAGGAATAGTTTAAGAATAAGAAAGAAAGCATTATGAACCAAAGGTGAACCTGAGTATTGAGTCTGTATGTCATGAGATCAAAAGATCCATCAGGTGGTATGAAGGATATCGTCCGATCATTTTCGAATCGGGCCAAACGTACACACCTATATCATTAACGAGGTACTAAGCAAAAGTAGGCACTAAAAAACCATGTTCAAGCAGCCAATCCTAAGATTGATAACCAACACCAGATTTCGAGTAGACCAGAGTGTTGGGTTACATACTGATGAAATTTGATGTCATCCAAATCAATAGCCTTTCCCTTTGTTGCTCGACCTTGTGCCTCCAACAAAATTCTATCGTTTAGGCCAAGCTTACACTCAGGCATACCACTGGAAAAGATAAATCAGTGGCTTTAGTTTCTGGAAGCTGCTAATAGATAGAAATGAGTAGCGAACTGAAGCATAGAAAGAGAATTTGGACATGGAAGTACTCTTTCTAAAATGTGAAAAGGTTGGACTTGTTCACCATAACATGGTATAGAGTGGAAATGGAGAAATAAACAAATCAAATGACACAAGTATCCAACATAACCACATCAAAGCACAAATTACAAGCCTATTCTTCATGAAGAGTAGCTTCGCAGAATGAAGCAATGAAAAAACAAGTTGGAGTAATAAAAAATGAAGGCATCCGTAACAGCAACTCCCTTCATAACATAAATGTCCAACTTCAATCTGCATCATTGGTTTTCATAATAAGAAAAAAGTTGAGACTGTTTTATGAAAACCTTTGCATGCTGGTGAACTTTGATTCATAACATCAAACAATGACATTTACTACTTATCGTAGTATTGACCTGAAACTCAGAATTTGAGAACATATCAATTTTGCCACTCAACAAATTCACATACTCTAAACTTGATCAATACTACATTATTGTGTTCAATCAAAAAGAATATAAGTCCTCAGGCACAAATTTGTTTAGAGAACTGTGAGTTGCACCAGAACAATGAATAAATACTAGCCATTTTCCCTTATGAAACTAATTAGCCTGAAATTTCAGGGGACAGAACACCTCAAGTAAGTTCTCATCTTCAATGCTCCAACAACATCTGATCTAATGATTTGTCCATTGCTGTTAACAAGTATATTAATACTCTCCACTACATCCAAGAAAACCTGAAGAAACAAGAAGCGACCCCCATCATTCAGTGGCTAGAGGCATCTATAAACAATTTTAATACAAGAAAAGAAAAAGGCACCCACTTCATTCTTCTTGTATTGTATCCCTTCACCACGCCAAGACACTGCATTTGTGACAGCCATAGGAGGCCTTTGTGTAACTTCCATCCTATATGCATCAGTCTTGATAAATTCACTTAAGATAGTTGCTTCAGTATACTGAGGGTAACCAAAGTCCATCATTTCATCAAGCAACTCATACTGCCAAAGGCACAAGGAAACAGTATTACTATCTTAGTTTGTTACAATGTCTTTTGGTTCAAATTATATCATAAACAAAAATGAATATTAAAACATCAACATACCACAACCACAAAGTTATCCCTAAGCGATTCCTCTTCTAATTCTTCAAAATAATGCTTAAACACCTGAAAGCAATAATTTTACCAGAATCACATGCTTTAGTTTATTGAAAATAAAATATGAAATAAATTACATAATTTATCAGTGTTATTCATACACACTTCCATAACACAATTTCAAAAGGCATGAAAACAACAATTACCAATCACGCTTACATCAACAACGCGGTGTAGAAAGAAAAGAAGGCTGGCAGCATTGCAGTTTTGCCTCGATGCTGCCATAAGATAAACATTGGAGTGCTGTATAAACAAGTATGTGACTCCATTGTCATACACAACTGGATCTTGCGACTGCGGATCTCCCTATGACACGCAAAAAAATGCCAAAAAAAGCAACAACAGCATAAAACAACAGATCTAGGTAAGAACTTTTGAGCTGAGTTTATAATAAAACCAGAATTAAAATTCGAATCGTCTAAATCAAGCTAAATCAACTCAAACTGCATCCGCTGAGTCCATTATATGAAGCCGAAAAAGTCCAAAAGTTATTAAAAACTAGTAAAAGAGAAAAATGAAAGAACCTCTTTCTCGATAAGCTTGGTGAAGAAGCGCTCGGCCTGAGTTGCAGAGACTTCCCCACGGTAGTCGCGCCACACCAGAACGCGTCCCTTTATGTCTAGAAGAAAGAGTGCCGAGACTGCACCTGCCATTTTGTTTTCTTCAAGCCGTGTACGGTTTCTACAGATCAATCAGATATCTATTTGTCCTACAATATAATTTGCGAGAAGAGATCTGAAGGAATGATCAAAGTCGTCAATTGAGAATAAGACTTTATTAGAATCTGAATTCAGGAACTGTAAACTTTGTGGCGCCATTCAGTTAAAGCATGTTTGGGAAGAGAAGCGCTATCCCTTCAGCCCTGTGTCTGAGTTCTCAAATGCAAGAACAGTAATGGAGGTCATTCGATCTTTCAACACTAATGGCTTTCTAGTTGTAAGATTACCGGTCGGCCAATTGTATCGGAGATTTGGGAGTTTTCTATACGGCGCCGTATTGATGTACTAAAAGTTTTAGGGGGCAAAATCGACGTCGTTTGCATCAAGTCTCAAAATGCATTAAATTATTTAATTATTTAATTAAAGAATTGATAAATTTTCGTCTCTCATGTAGAAGCCATTGTTGATAATGCTGGAACGGGGAGTTACAATAAACAGTCATTACAATATCAACGTCTGCAAGTGAAATCAATCACACCATTGAAACAACAAAAGCTTTATCTTCCATTGAATAATCCACTGAAAACTTGGCTATTCCCTCCTAGAGATGCTTCCCACTCTGATGAAGAGATCATGATTTGAGATAGGGTAACAACAATGTCTCGCATTTCTGGTCTGTTAACTGCGTCTTCACTGAAACACCACTCAGCAATGGCTGCCATCTGCAAAAGTTGAATGCATATTTTAACTTGGAACTCTTTGACCCCTTTTGTTACAGAAATGGGAAGAAAATATGCAAACCTTGTACACATCCTCCGCAGGGTAGCTGCCTCGAAGATTTCCATCTATGATTTCTTCTAAAGCGGTCTCTGGATCATCTTCTTGAAAAATTTTATTTACCTGAGAAAATTGAATATGATAATACATGGTGAGAGATCGGGAACTTGGCTGATTTGCTCATAATGATTGATGATCGAAAGGAAGTTGAGTTACAATCGTAATCAGTGATTTCATCTTTGTGGGTTCTCGGTTATCACGAATAAGTGCGCGTTGTCCTGTTATCAGCTCTGCCAGAACCACTCCGAATGCAAATACATCGGTTTTGGTCGTCACCTGTAGCTCCTTCACGGATCTTGTAACAAAATTCAAGCAGATCATTTCAGAAAGACAGCAATCATGGACCTTAGTTCAGAGTGGATTTTGAAACAGAGGCATTTAGCAGCTTACTCGGGAGGAAGATAGCCTGGTGTGCCAACCAAATGCGTTGCTATCATTTCTTCATCGTTGGTTCGCTCCACAAGCTTCACCAATCCAAAATCCGCCACCTACAGGCATATTTCAGAGGTTCATCATTGACGAAATTGAAATTCCTCCTCAAGGGCAACATTAATGATTGTTTTGCTGTTCTGTTACCTTTGCTCGTAGTCCGTCGTCGAGTAGAATGTTGCTTGTCTTGATGTCACGATGCACATAGCGAGCCTTTGTGTGGTCATGAATGTACTCGATTCCCTTTGCAGCATCAAGGGCAATCTGGGTTCTCGCTATCCAAGAAAGAGGTTGGTACCCTTTAAGCAGAGGATCATGAAGATGATCACTGAGTGACCCATTTGGAAGATACTCATAAACTAGGTACAGGTGGTCGTCCCCACTGGCGTAACCCAACAGCTCCACCTAAAACACCATTTTCAAGTCAGTTCATAGGTTGCACAGCACTGTCTCAACATCATGCACAAGGCCATTTAAACCTGATTACTTAAGTAATGATAACTTACCACATTTATGTGATGAATCTTGCATAAGACCTTGAGCTCTGCAAAGAACTCTTTGGATTTGTTAGATCTCATCTTCTTTATTGCGACCTCCTTCTCTCCTAACATTCCGAAGTACACACTTCCATATCCACCCTTTCCAATCATCTGAGTTTCATCGAAGTTACTTGTAGCCTCTTCTATCTCCTCAAGAGTAAAAACGACTGCTCTCTCTGACTCGAAAACTGTCATATCTGCATGGTGGTAAATTCACTATGAATGAGTTGATTTTACAGAAGTTTCAGTTCATCAAAGTTGAAGCCGATCAAGCTGACCTTCCGTATTGTCTTTGTTGAGGAAGTGGCTCTGCAAGGAAAACGCCCTATGGGAAGCGCTCGTGGCTTTTGATTCAGTTTTTACATCTTCTACAGTATTTTCCTGGGATTTTCTTCTCCTGGAAAGAATTATCATCAATGTGATCGTTGAAAGTAACGTTATAGCTGATAATATGGCGATGACTACAATCCACTTGTGTCTTTTTCCTGATGAACAACAGAAAAACCAAGGCAAGCAAGATTAAATTCTATGAAGGAGCGGTTTGATTAGGTTCACAACATCCGCTGATCGGTGACAGTTAATGAAAGCAACAAAGAAACATCTACATATGAAGCAATCGATGAACATAAACTATAACGAAAATGGTATTACACTCACTAGCTTTTGGAGGTGGGATTCCATTTAACTCCTTGGGCACATATAACACCCAACCAACATCTATGTAACCTGGGTTCTCGGCCACCATTTTGTTCAGGCTCTCTATGCCACCCATTTTAGCAGAAAGTAGAGTTGCAATTGTTGATAATGTGTCATGTTGCTGAACTGTGTACGTGACCACAATTTGAGTGTCAGTATCCACACACCCGCATACAAGATGAATTGGAAAAACATCTCCTGCGATGAAATTCTTCTCTTCTCCCCCAACTCTCCAAGCTTGCCCACTATATATCCGGGCAGAGACATCAAAAAATATTTCATCTCGCTGAACTTTATAGGATGTGTTGTAGAAGTATCCTCTGGTGCCATTCACGTCTTTGCAAGAACAATCTACTGTTATCATGTAATCTTTTTGGCTGCCATGGAAGATTTGTTTGATTTGGGATGTGTTTACAGAGTAAAACGAAGCAATCTGTTCTTCCGAGTGGCTCTTGTTGATGTGATACAATGAGGCAGTACACGTATTGATGCCTTCATTGCAAGGAAAAGAGTTCATAACGCTTGAAGTGATGGAAACATCAGAGTCAACAGCTCTGGCAAGTAGAGTTGCCGATAAAGAGAGGAGGAGAAATCTGGGAAGGAAATTATGGGAAGCCATACTAGTGACCTTGAGAATTGAGGAATGAAAATGGAGCAATTCAGAATGACTGTAACTTGTATGTTCTCTTTTGTCACTACACGTTGATTACTTTTCTCAGACCCTGGAAACTAATTGGTCTTATCTTCCATAATTACATATATAATTTTGTAATCAATGATGTTTCTCCTAAGGGATGTGTGAGGTGGGTTCTGTCGATGCTTACAATTTATCAATGAATTTTGTCTACACATATCTCACAGAAAATTGGGGCATCTTTTATGTGATCTGGAGCGCCGGATGCAAATGACAGCATAGTATATGAAATGGCAGTGAAATGGTGAACACAAACAAGGTTACGCATCATGCTGTGATTGGTCGTGCTGGTGGCACTGCTAAAAGAAAAATGAGTTTTCCACCTGGCTTAACTACACAGCAAGAACAATACTGTCATGTGCCCATTGGGCATAACGTGAGTATCTCCACGCAAGGAGCATCTGTCCTCATCTGCATAAATAAATAAGCTGGAGGATTTGAGTTGGAAGGCTTTGTTTTCGTCGTCCGCCCACAACTTCAACTATGTTTCTTCCACCGGCGATTGTGTCCTCCAAGTGGAGCAAATCAACAAAATATATCTTTATCCGGGCGAGGTGTCGTATCTTGGTGTTTGAGGATATGATGTATCATTCAATAGCATTACATATGCAAATTTTGCATGCAAGCACAAGATGACAGTATTGAATGATTATTATATGTCTCACACATTGTATGAACCTGGTTCAAATGACATAATTATATGGTCGGATATTCTTTTATCGGTTTAAAAACCTGTACATTAATTATACATTTTTATTAAAAATTTTCTTTATTTGGTTCTCTTTCCTTATTCATCTGAGGAAAGGTTTCTGAGTTTTGAGAAATCCTAGGAAAGTTTTTAAGTATAACTTCTATTGAATCTAATTTTGAGTAAAAAAATATATAATAGTACACAACTAGTGTTAGACTTGGAGCCCAGAGTCTAACCAACCGTCTGTGCTGAGTGTTCCAGATCACCACTAATTCTTAACGACCCCAAGCTTAATCCTAACTCTAACCAATTAATTTTTTACGAGTGCTCACAGAAAGCAACAAGTATTAGTTTAAGGATCACGTAATTAAATTCACTGAGTCAATAAACAAGTTTTGACACATTCATTCTATGTCACAGAAAGATAGTCAACCGCACAGGCAGGAACCGAAGGCCGGCTATTTGTCACTGATGTCCAAGTTCACCAAATTTTCTATATCTATATCTATATCTACACACACACACACATGAAATTATCTTGATTTTAGTGGAACCGTTGCATAAACACAGGAGAAAAAAAGTATGCAGCAGCAACTCCATGAAAAGCAAGGCTATCTAAGCTCTAAGGCATTAGGTATTTGGTATCAACAGTTTAGATGGGAGCAAATATGCTCAAAGCTGCCAAGCTTTAACTCTGTTCTCATCTATGTAGATCCTAAAGAAGGCATTGACCATGGCTCTGTGTCTGTGAACATGAACAACAACAGGATGATATACATAAATGTCAAAACCAGCTGAAAACTAACTAAAACATAGGGAAGAATGGCACCCTTTGCTTATAAATTGCAAATAAGACGTGTGAATTTTCTTCTTCTATCAGAGTATATCGAACTCTTACTGATTCAGCTTGTACAGATTTTACTGAAGAGATATTAAAAGATGGGAGATTTTTGCAGTTGGAAAAAATTCTAGACAACTAAGTAAAAAGAGAAGATTCCTGCAGCTATGCCGTTCATCCATATTCCTCTGTTCAATTTGATTCCAGTGCTTAATAATATTTTCCTAAAATCTACCAAAGAGAGAAAACATACATACATTAACATGGCTTGGACTGCACATGTGGAAGACAAGCTCACGACCATGTAATGAAGGCCTTGAAGTGCTTTAGCTGAAGTGTGAAACATATGACATTACGGCAATAAATCGCCTCCCATTTCACTGATAATTTTTTCCACCTTAATCAGCATATCTGGTAATGACAATTAAAC
Organism: Khaya senegalensis; assembly: GCA_032402905.1. Lineage (NCBI taxonomy): Eukaryota > Viridiplantae > Streptophyta > Magnoliopsida > Sapindales > Meliaceae > Khaya > Khaya senegalensis. Next base: position 6,748,231 of record CP135537.1, on the reverse strand, counting down.
AACATCAGACATATAAACATTTCAAATACCAATGCCAGCAGCTTTTGAAATTTGGTCTCTTTCGATTTGATGTTTATGTATTTATATGATAAACATCCATGTCGACTTAATGATAAAAAAGCATGCATATTTGACAACTAGAATTTGCTAACAGGGCTGGCATGCTTATTCTGAAAGAATGCATATTCATTCCAAGACAAAACTCCCGGTGACATGCAACAAAAAAATGATATAAACAGATGCATTTCGCCCCAGGGCTTGCAACAGTAAGTTAGGTGCCTTAGAAACATAGTTTACCTTGGAAAGATGAATCTTCCATATACCTCTGCGAAAAGACAAATATATTAGTAAAGCAGTAGCTTTTAGAGCAACGTTACTCTAGTAAAAACTATCATGTTTCAGAAATCTCCCCAATTAATGTGCATAATGATAGGAAACATATCAGGCATAATAATAATTCAACAAATGAAAGGATACCGCAATCAAAGACTTGAGATCAACTTCTTCAGAAACAGTGGGTGCAGCTGCAGCTGCATCTTTTCATTCACAAAAAAGTGTCATCAGATGTTATCAGAGGAGATATATATCTGTCTATAACTGGAACAAGGAATCTACCTTCCTTGACCTTGGAGCAGCAATTAGCAATTAATGATGTGAAGCTGGGAGGCAAAGCTGGATAAATGCCTTCAGAGTTGTGGTTAAGGTTGGTTTCCTGGTTGTAAGAGGGTTGCTCAACTTCATTGTTCAAGCTTGGTGGCATTTCAGGAGTGTAAGTGTCAACAGAAGCCATAATATCCAATTCCTCACAAGTTCTGCAAATACCAAATCTTCAAGTCATTATCCGTTTGATATTGAACTTAACATGTAGTTCCTAATCACACTTGATAACATTAATCTTCTGAAAAAAAAAATTATGATTTCCAAATCTCAATTTTCACCTAGAAGGGAGTATGTTGGGCGATATGAATTCAGATCCAGATGAAATTTCAGACCGGAAGTAGCTATTTAGAGGTCTTGCTTCCTCCTTGTCCTTCAAGGTTTCCTGGAAAAGAAACAGAACATAACATCATCACAGCAAGGACAATGGGAAAATGCCTACATATTAGTGTGGGTATGTGCTTTAGCACTTTCAACAAAGATCTGATCAGTTTGTGGTAACAGATCACAAAATGCATGTAGCAGTGGTTGCACCTTCAAAGCATTAATGAATGCCTCCACTTCATAATTTGATGAAAATTGCACGGCAAACTTCTGGATCTGTAAATAGGAGACACTTGTTCACTGGGCTTATAGCAACAAAGGAAACACTAAATTGGACAAGACTCTAACTTCATCTACTGTGTAAGTAAAACCACTTAAATGTAACCACTGCAACAATAATTAGCAGCAGCAACATATATATACCATCCTTTGATATTCTATATCATTGTTAGCTGATCATGTGTTATTATTAATCCATATTACGTTGCTGTTGAAAGTATAAAAACATGGCAAACATCATCCTTGAATCCAGGAGTCACAACAAGGCATGGATGAGAGACCAGTAATTAGTAGTCAGTGAAATTCCCAAAAGTATAAAATGCACATACAATGTGGAAAGATACATATTTCATCCTGAATGATAGAGCAATGTTCTTCTGCGTCAATGTGCTCTTCATTTCAATGTAGCTGATTGACTCAATAGAACTAAAATATTTCAGAGAACCACAAGAAAAACTAATTACAATTACAGCAATAAGAGGAACATGAGGCATCGTTTCCTCTGCCATCATAATGAACGTTAACTGTTCACGCACAGCAATATCACATTAGCTAACTTGTTAAATCGCCAGAAGCTGAAAGTTCATATGTGGATCCAACTAATTGCATATCTGTGACAAAGGGAAACCATACCAAAAGCAATGGTTGTTTCATAAGTTCTCACATTCCCTTCTCCTAAATGATACGTCTGATTTTCAATAGAAATGATAAAGCCAAGACATTCAAGGAGACCACTCTTAATCCATGCAAATGTGAAAAAATGTATGTTTTTCATTTGACATTTATGACTCGTCATTCATGATGCCGTGAAAAGTTTTAGCAGCTTGCCTCGCCTGCAGAGTCTTGGTAGCTGACAAACAAAGTTCTGCTACCCCTGGCAGGATATCCGGAGACGCATGAAACCTGAGGCCAGATGAACTGCAACTTGGAAATGTAGTGCTCTTCCTGCAGCATATTTGATCATATAACTCAATATTCCAATAAACCTGGTCTATTGTTCACAACCATTCACCATATCATTTTTAAAGTCGCACTTCATAATATAATAATCAAAACTGAATAATTTCACTCAAGAAGGGGATACAATCAAACAATATCCTTACCATAAGAATTAAATTGCAAAGAATGAAACATAACTGCAATATCTTCTATAGATCCTTAAACTGGAACTATGTTATAAAATTTAAGCATGAGATTTAGCAATGCAAAAGTTCTGAAAAATTGTTTCATATCCAGGTAAACTGAGCTCAAAAGACAAGCAATAATTTCCAAATAAATGAAAAGAACAATTAAAATGAAACAAACAGATACAGTTTTATGAAAATTCTGGGCTCATTCATTCAGAAGAAGTTGAGAGATTACCAACGCCAACACATATGCGACGACAAATCAGATATCTATAATTTTTATCAGGAAGAGGATCGACTCAATTGACGGAACTAGTTATTCACAAATTCGATCAATTCAAATTGAAAACAAAGAAAATCTTCCTAACGATATCACAAGAGCTTCTAGAAAAATCCAGACCAATGACTCACGAGGATCTTCTCTCGAAAATAGACGGCAAGGATCGCGTCGGAGGTGGAGCTATCATTGATAATGTGCAGAGAAGCACCAGGAGAAGAAGTGGAGATCCAGGTGCCACGTCTCCGGCGAACACGTAGTTGGCGAGGAACGAGGGAGGGACACATGGATGATTGAGAAGGATTGGGATAAGTGAAGAAACGAGAGAAGTGTATGTGATGCCACTGGTCTCTCGCAGCGACCAAAGAGCGATCGCTTGCCACCGTCATTGCCAGAGATCCCGCCATTTTTTGAACTTTTTCTTAGAACTCTCTGAAATTTGAGAATGGAGAGCGAGAACAGAACAAGTACACTTGGACAGTTACGCAAGGGGGGTTAAGAGAGAGACTGCGCTTTTGGCTCCCAAAATTTTAAAAATTGAAAATTGCCAATTAATTAAAATGTTAAACTTTAATTTAACGGTTTAAACCCGCTTAAATCCAATGTGATGCCAGTCG
>CP135537.1:6729789-6744604 GCA_032402905.1 Khaya senegalensis | reverse complement strand
TTATGCCACCTCAACAATAATGGAATATATAAATGTGATGCTGACCGGATTTAATAAATGTCGAATGGTTTGAAGTGGAAGGACCAACAAGCAAGCGTTAGGAAGGCGATTTTCATTCATCATTTCTGCATTGAGCTTCCCAAAGCTAACAAAGAACAACCGGAAGCTGAATAGAGAGAGACGACGATGAATTCTCTGCTGAACTCGGAACCTTCTCTCTCCTCAATCCATCCGATTCACTTCGCTAAGCCGCGCTACCTCACGCGAAGGCAAATACGGGCATCTCTCCGATTCTCTTCTAAAGAACGCAACCGATGGATCGGTCGTAAAGAACACGCGGTCAAAGCTGCTCTGGACTCGGCAATTGTCGACCAATTAGGACTTAAAGAATCTGATATCATAAATCCGGCGATTTCTTCTTCGTATCGGAGCTCGAGGTTCCACAAGCCGAATCAGACTGTGCTTGAAGCTCAAGCTAGAGTTTGCACGGGCCCTACGCAGACCAAGCCGCTTAGTGATGATCAGGCCTTTAAGGTTTTGGATACTATTCTAAAATCAGGTGAGCGTGTTTTCCCTGTTTCTTTTTCCGCTCTTAATATTTACATACCTATCACATTTATCCAATTTATCGAATTGTAGGTAATTTTAGCTTATAGATTTCTGTGCTGTCGTACACATTTGAATTTTATCTTGAACAAACAGTGAACTGGGTTATTAGAAGCTTTGAACCCCGGGATTTATCCACTCTTCAACCTATAAGAGCTTACCCTTGATCTTTTTATTACGTCTGATTTTGGTCAATTAAGATGTTGACGATAGTAATTCAACAAGAATTAGTAGAATTTCATATTGGTCTAAGTTTGCCTACCTGGTCGAATTTGGAATGAGTTCATTTAAGTTACTTGCTTTGTTTTCCTATAATTTTTAGCTAAAGGGGAACTCAAAGGTGAAGAGGAAGTCTCCAAAGCGCAGCTTGGGGCATTTTTTGCTGCAATGACCATCCGTGCAAATGCCTTTCCAGAAGCAACCCAATGGAGTGAAGGAGAAAGGCGAGCAATGAACACATTCTGGCCACTACTCATTCGAGCACTCCCACCTGATGTAATTTTTATAGCTGATCCTGAAGGATCTATTATGGGTGTAGGAGGTTCAATTGGGCCTCATTATGGCGGCAATGACACTAATGAAATGAGATTGGTTGGTGCCCTTAGGGAAGTTTTGGCAGGAGGTCACCTCGGCTACGAGGAGGTGCAAGGTGTTCTAAGAGATGTTCTTCCACTTAATGTGGAAGACAACAAAACCAAAGGAGTGAGTGAATCATTGCTTTCAGCATTTTTAATTGGTCAACGTATGAACAGAGAAACAGATCGTGAATTAAAAGCATATTGCCTTGCATTTGATGATGAACATGGTATATGTTTCACATTGAGCAGTCAGTTCACGTTAGTTTTTGAGTGATTGGATTTGTGAATCAACTTATGTACTTTCTTCTTCTTAATATTACTTGTCAACTGATCACAGGCCCTCCACCAGTTGCTGATGTTAAATCATTGACACATTACGGAGAACCTTATGATGGAAACACACGTTACTTTAGGAGTACATTGTTTGTTTCTGCCGTTAGATCCTGTTACGGTGAATCCTCCTTGCTTCATGGTGTGGAGTGGATGCCTCCTAAGGTCAGCTAAAGCATTTCTAGCATTCCTTTCTCCTCACAAATCTTGAAAAATATATGCTTAAGCAGATGTTCTATTGCCAGTAGTGCATTTCAGCTTTCACTGGAAAGCACATTTGAAATTGAGACTGACAGAATGAAAGAATCATATGATATTCCCAGTTTTGATCCATCCTGTTGTGGCTATGTTCTTTCCCGTTTAAATTTCCCTCAGATGCGGAGACGCTGATGCTTTGGAAGCTCATGCTTCATATATTTTGACTCATGATATTTCAAGTGCAGATTATTTGAATGGTCTTGTTCTCTCCAGGGTGGTGTAACTGAAGAACAGATGCTGAAATTTATGGGAGCTAATACAAACTTATCCATCTTGCAGGCGAAAGAACTTCTTGAGGTCTATTGTGGTTAATGTATCCTAGTTTGCAGTTTCTCCTTTATCTTGTGGCTAATATATCCTAGTTTGCAGTTTCTCCTTTATCTGCTCTCTCTGTCTCATGTTTTAACTTTCATAACTGTTGTTTCAGGAGGAAGAGGTTGGCTTTGCCTATGTAAGTCAGCGTGAAGTTCGGCCATCTCTGTACGAAAATCTTACCAAATATATCTATTTCAATCTCTTTCTAAAATATTTCTTCTTTTTACGAGCATTTCAATTTTTACACCCTTAATTTTTTCTACGAATTGTTTATTTCTTCATTCTGGCAAGTATTGTATTTCAAAAACAGCTTGCCTCAAAAGAATTATATGAGCATGGTTCCAAAATGCTTAAACAGCACATGGTAGTTCCATTTCAATCAATTTCTATCCTAAGTCTGAGACCCTTGCCAACCCTTTTTCCCTTTCTGTTTTAAGATTAAGAAATAGTGGTTTGTTTTGTACTCTTATCAACTTTTGAGTGTTGAGTATGACCTCTTATTGGTCATGGATTTATTTCAAGTGCATAAACTGCTGAGTCATCATTTTCTCTGACTGTACTTTGTTCCATTATATTTTGTTATGTGTACTGTAATTTAGTCTATGTTATCATGCTACAATGACTCTTCTTATGTAAAGTTGTGTTTCTGATATGCCATCACGCGGTAGGTTGAAGGGAAGTTAATGGACATCAAACCCTTAATCCTTGTTTGAGGGCCCATTATTCTTTGGTTATAGCTCTTAACATTTTACTTAGCGTACTCCATTTTTTTATACAGCTATAGATAGCTTTGGGGAAATGTTCTGTGGTATATATTAGCTAAATAATAGTTTTCATTTTGAAAAGCCATAAATTGAAATGATTTCTTTTGCAGATATTCATTGATTGGGTTGAGGGAGCACATAAAGAAACGCCCCCCTCTGGCAACAAGTGAAAAGGTTCAGCAATTTGTGAGGGTGAGTTATATTGGTTAAACAGTTTGTGTTACCTATCAATGATCTTGCTGCTTCATAAAGTAGACTCTCAGTGGATAACTTGATTTGCTTTTCTGGATAACGGATGAGTCCCTGAGGTGATCTCTGATTGAAAAACCCAACCAAAAGCAAAGTCTATAATCCATATCCTTATCTCTAAGTAGCATTGATACTTTGCTGAAGTAATTTTTTTGTATCCTTATCTCTAACTAGCATAGATACTTCAATCTGAAGCCATTTCAGGTGCAGAATGCCATGGTTACATGCAGGTGTTTCTTACATGCTAAATTTTCTGTTCTGGATAATAACTTCCCAGAATGTGTTGCTTTTCAATAGGCTCGGGGAAGAGAAGCAATTGTTGCAGGATTTTATCATGAAGGCTATGAGGAGCCACTCTTGATGCTTATGAAAAGAAGAGGTGTTCATTCCGGTTTGGTGGTGAAGGTTTGCCTTTTACAAGTCATTGAACTGACAGGTTTTACAATTATTAAATTTTGAATGCATATTGAAAACAGCAGTTCTCCTTTTTCGAAGATGTTAGCTGATTTCTCCTGTACTAGTAAGATGACCGACATGGATTGAATAACTTAAAAACATTACTCATTTATTGTCTGAATATATCGTTGGTTTAGGGTGAAGAAGGGGCACTCTCAATGACCACAAGATTGCGATCAGCAAAGATATCAAAAGGAATTCCTGTGAATTACTGTTCAGGGTTCCGTTCACAGAACTTAGAGTCTGCTTTCGAAGGAGATGGTTTGTACAACTCAGCCGCCTATCCTTTACCTACAGTTGTTTTACAGCACTAATTTTTATTACTTAAAAAAGCACAATAGTTTATGTAGTGTATATGTGGCTGAGCTTATTATCAATATTAAGCATTTAATCATTGGAATTAATGCACTGTTCTTGTAGCACTAAAACTGAAACCTCAAGTGTTGTTATTGCAGGGGTGTCACGCCAGAGTTTCAGTCTTGAGATCAATGCCAGCGACTATGGCTTTGAGCCCACGGATACTCCAAGAATTGATAGATCGGTATAGTTTCTCTGATTCATTGCTAGTTCTTTATATTCCATTCTTTATTTCGCTTGCCCTTCAAGCTTGCATCTGATAGCAATATAGATGCTGCTTTATTACTCAACGCGACTTGTTTCAATTTCTAACGTTTCCCCTGCCTTTGGAAGTTCATGGAGAACCTCTGTGGCCACAATCAGACATACTTACAAAATCTACATCTGCTATTCATGAACTGGAATATTTTGCTCGGTCTTAGTTGTTTTAACCATGGCTATTGATTCAAAATAACTTTTTTCAGTCTTAAAACTGGTATCCTAGATCTCTTGTTTCATGTTACTCATCTTCCACGTCACTTTCAAGAATTCAGATTAGATATTGAACTGGATTCAAAGTGTGACTACATTTCCAAAATTTCAGGTTACGAAGAATATAGAGTTGGGTTTGGCAGCTCTTGGTGGTGAGAAAGGACCAGCCTATGATCGAATTGTTTTGAATGCCGGAATGGTGGATCACTTGCTGGGATGTGAAGGTGCAGAAGACGTATCAGTGGCCATGGATAGAGCCAGGGAGGCCATTGATAATGGTAAGGCTCTCAAAAGGCTCTTAAATTACATAAAGATCTCTCACAAGTTGAAGTAAATGGTGCTTGCTTCATCGCGATTCTGACTTTTGTTGTAAGTTTCGAACCGCTGACAAATCAGTGAACACTGAGAAAGAAAGAAAAATGGTGGGGAACGATTACGGGCCTTTTTGGTGGTGATTCTTAAAATTAGATGGTTGTATAAATTGAGCTCAACGCCCCTTTCTTCTTCTTTTACTCGGAGCCTTCTGAGTCACATCATCCATTTCCCCCCTTTTCTGTTGTGTCATGATCCGGATTGCTACAATATAAGTATTTCCCCATGATAGAATAATTGAAATACCAAATAAACAACTTCGGTTTTTGGTCCTTTCCCATCTGTAGTTCATGTAGGGGCAGGAAACATGTTAATGAGAAATTTACCTGTAGCTTCCCTTGGGAGTTTAAATGAATTTGCAACGGGGAACTTTTGAAGGCTGAAAACTGCTGCATATCCCGCTGTAACTTCTTTTTTCAGCTCGAGAATTAATGGAAAAAGGATTTCTACAGAAGATTTTATACATACCAATCCTCCCTGATCTCTCCAAGGTATTGGCAAAGTATCAGAAGATTTATTCCATCAGAGTAAAAATACATCATTAGTTTTGGATATAAATGAAAGCCAAACACGATGATCAAAACATTTCTGCCTGCCGCTTTTCTTTGATAAGATTACTCACTCAAAGTTAGCACTTAATTCCTCTATAAATGGTAGGAGAAGGAAAAGAAGAAAAAGAAAATGACAATGAAAAATCCTGAACAATAATTAGCTTAGCACCTATGGCTAGTTAAAACTAAACCAATTCATATTTGAAGAGCAGCTGCGATAGAATCCGCTAGACTAAGAACTTCAAACGGTGGTTTGTTCATAACCTCATTCACAGTCGTCGGGCAGGAGTCTGTAATCCAGAAATATGCCAGGCCAAACTCAGGATTTCCTGTATAAATAAAGAGAATAGAAACGAAGAGAGAGATGAATGGACAAGACAAAGACAAAACAAGGACAAAAATAAAGCATGATTTGGGATTAAAATGTAACTAAGTTTATGCATGCAATACCTCCATTATCTTGTTTAAATCGTTCCCATGACCTGTTTGGAAAAATCCCATGTGTCACATAGGCACTTATTTTTGCGGCTCCATGGGTCGCTAGCACTTTCTAAAAGACATCGTCAAGGTAACACAAGGTTAAGAGGTACTCATGCAAGACAGTAGTCAATAGGTAAGCACTTATTAAAAGGCCATCTTGTTTTGAGGGTAGTTAAAGTCTTTGCATTAAATCAAGTCATTCATCACAGCCTCAAATCATCAAAGTTAGAAACCTTTATTGAAGTTTTCCCGACTACAAAGTTCAGCCACACAAACAAGACACCAACCAGATTGAGGTCAAATCAATGCAACATTGTTCCAATTAAGACAGGGTAATCATGAGCCAATCTGTTTAGCTTCCACAAAGCAGGTCTCTCCAGTAGGACTGGGAAAGGTACCCACTATCTTCTATATATGAATCAACTTATAAAAATTAAACCAACTAAAATGAGAAACCAAAAATTCCCAACTTTAGAAGCTTATAAGCTTCATTATAAGTTTCCTTTTTCACTCCAATCATGTTTCCTCTCTATGTGGAGAATAATAATCCAGATTATTAACTATAGTAGAATTAATAGAGTTGAAAAGGGAAAATATGCAACAAACACACCACGCACCAAAAAAGAAGTTGTGTACCTGGCATTCAATAAGAGTGCCACCTGATTGAACCAAATCATCAACAATCACAATGTGCCGTCCTTGAGGGTCTCCTTCCTTGATGCGTACAATTCTTTGGTCACCTTCGCGAACTTTATTGCAAACAATCTGCATATCAATGGTGCAAAAAATTATGCAGGTAGCCTGGTACAGAATTACAAGTTATACAATAATAAGGGAAGAAACACAAGCATGCCTACAATTGACTTATAGAATAATGTATTAAAGCACACCGAGCAAATTCCTTGAAGTCATTGCATCCATAAGACATACGTGGGAAGTACATTTATGGTATATTTTCCTCTTAGATGAGCTAGGAACCAAAAAAGATGATGTAGTAGTAACCCAAAACTATCAGGAATAAAATAATGCCACTCCCATCAACAAGATTGCCTTCTGTCCTCTTGACAAAAAGAGAACCGCGGGATAATATTTCATTCATATCAGATTTTGGTATAGATAATACTTCTAATCTAATCAACTGGATCACTATCCAAAGCTCTTAATCCAAGGTCACTGGAAACCCAGCTGAACAGAAAACTGTGCAATTACTTATCAAAATATAATCCTATCACATACTTTCTTTTACATGGCCACATCCTGGAAATTGTGATTTATGATTATGGTCTCTGAAACAGGTGAAAATTTATTCCCAGTACCTCATTCCTGAATTTTGCCAGGCAACACATATCCCTTGCTCCAATTCCAGTTTGTAAATCTATATTCCTAAGAAACATGAATGAATTCAAGATTTATGTATATTTATTCACAACTGTTTTTGTGAACTGGTGTATGAGGAACACAATTAAGAGTGACTTGAAGCATCCTTGAATGTGGATAATATACAATACCATTGGGAAATGCTGTAGCTGCTTATGAAATCGTTTCCATGCACCATCGTCAGGAAAAGCAATGGATATCTGGAAAACTGAAGAAACTTAGAACAGAGAACCTGTTGTCAAAAAATAAGCTTTCTTGAAGTAATTAATCTCATTAAATCTAACATTCAAGTTCCCAAAAAGTCCAACTTTCTACTTCAAATAATAAGTACACAATTATCTTAAAAACAAACTGGAGTCCAGACTAATATGCGAAATATAAAAGAGGAGGCCTCGGTCTACTAGTACCTAGGGATTGACTCAAATCAAACAGATTTATCTTGAGCTGCTACTCCTTTCAGGGTTCTTAACTTGGTCTATGAAAGAATAAATTGTTCCAGTTGAAACCCTTCAAACTTTGTACTTATCAGCTAAACTTCCGCAAAAGCAAAAACTAATGCTATAACGTAGCTAGGATACTGGTCTAAATGTTGGTGATATGGTTAAAACCATCAAATCAGAGGGAGACATACTTGGGCTCTGACTCTGTCAAACTTAAGGACAAATGAAGATGATTAGTAGCAGCTATATTCCTTATTTAGGATTCCAACACAAACTACTCTGCTTGTATGGATGCCTTCAGAACTGTTGTCTCTGGAATTTCAGAAGTTAAAATCTCTTTATTAAAATAATAATAATAATAATAACCTTACATTGTCAGAATCAGGGAGCTGTTGGAGCCTATTTTTAAGCAAAGGTATCCCACTTTCAAAGCATGGTAAAATATTATCACCAAAGTAGAACCTCTCCTAAGACACCACAAAACAAGCCAGGAGAGACAGTTAGGAAATTATCACAAGTGAAGAATAGCTAATTGACATTAGAATAAATCAATTCTAAACAACAAACCTGCAAGGCATGTATATCAAATGTCACCAAGCTAGTAGGTCCTCCCCTGGGGGTCGGTATGTTTGACAGGATCCTAGCAAGAGTAAAAGCTGTTGCAACATCTCCCTCATCCTCCATGCGTTCAGAAGTACCCGTCGGAAAGAAAGGAAGGACAAGAGTGAACGAAGAGATGAACAGTTTCGGCAATGCATAGATGACAGATAGCTGCTCAAAAATTTTACCAGGTGAACTAAATGAGGCCAAAAAAGCTACATGCTGTCCACGAATTCCATGAGCATTGGGTATAAATAAGTTGGGGAATCCATCTTCAAAAGTCCTGAAGTATTAAATTGTATAAATACTTCAAGAGGCAATAAGCCAATATCTTGAACTTGATAATTGCTCGACTCAAATGTAGACAGCTAAAATGGAAACTTAAATGATTTAAGTCTTTCAAACTTCCAAGTAACACATTAGAAAAATAATAATATTATTAAAAGAATTGTAGCAGAAATAGTGATAGTTCCATGAGCAAGTACATTGTTGTATTCATAAAAGTCCACAAATGCACCAAACAAGTTCACAAGCTTAGACTACTTAGTAAATAAATCATTACCCAAATAATTCAACTAACTTGGGTAAAAATCACTGACTACTAAACTGGCAACGCAATTTGTCTGTGTGACAAATAAATTCAAACTTTTATTAATATTTGACCCAGCAATCCTGACTTCAAAGCACCTCAATTCTAAACCTACCATTAATTTGCTCCAAAAAAATATTATGTATCAAAAGTTACTCCTAACTTAGAAAGTAAACAATGAACTAGAAAGATGAAAAATGGCAAAACCCAGAAGCCAAATTTAATCGAGGGAACAAAATCATATTTTAACGTAGGTATGCTAATTTTATGACTTCCTTTACAGGGCACTTATCCACAACGTTAAAGAGAAAAAGCAATTTTTCTGATCTTGTAATATTAGCCGACAAATAACATGGTATGACCTAAATATCCCCAACATACAACTCCCAAATCTTCTCAGTTAGTTCTTGGTGAAATTACGAAATCCGCTGAATATAGAGATTTTCAAATTAGGTAGTCCGCATATGATGCTCCTTTTCATTTAGCCCTCGTTAACAAAAATGAATGAAATAAATTCCAGAAATTTTATGAGAAAAATGAAGGCCCCTTGCTCATTGCGGAAAGTCAACGAGCTGTCCAGTGCGCCCGACATGACGACGGCTATCGCCGGAAAAAGCTTCAATTTTGACACAATTTACGCGGGAAGAACGGATATAACCGGCCACATTTTAGTCATGTTGATCAGATCACAAAAGTTTCGGCTAATTGTCGTTTATATTCCACTAAAGTTAACCAGAAAAAAGAAAAATCGAAAATGATGAATTACCTCCAGTTGATGCTACGTAGCTCAATGACATCAGATGCGGCAGCAACTCTCTCAGCAAGTGCCTTAGTTTCGGGACAGTTAAAAAGGCAGACCTTTTTCGCAGCCCTGACAGCCGATTCCGCCGCTGAAGTGGCGGCCATTGACACAGAAGCCGTGGAATTTTGAAGCAAGTGAATTTGCTCCGGCCCGGACATAAATTCAATGCTCCATTTTTGAGGTTGATTTTCGAAGTTTTTGATCTGACACTGAATAATTTGGCGTTTGCTTTTGTCCAAAGGCTTCCGATTGCCGAGTTTGACGAAGAGAGGACAGTCAGGTTTTTGAGAAATAAACGCAGAAGTCTTCATTCGTCGTCGTTTTTGTGTTGCTTTCGTGTCGGGCTTGGAGACGGAGATAGAGACGGAGACGGAGAGGGAGACGGAGACTGGCTGTCATCCACGCATTACGAATTTGTTCTTTGCATGGTTGTACCAGATGTTCTCTTAACACGTTTTTTCCGTTACTATTTTATCCCAACCATCAACGATGTCGTTTTATTTCTGTTCAACTGGCACCCTTTAATGGATTGGGCTTGTGATGACGGCTGCTGTCAATCAACGACGCCGTTTGAATAATTCTGCTGTTTTGCATGGAATTGAAAATTTAACCCAATAGTAAAACCGAACTGACTCGTTCGAACTAATCCAAGTTTATAATTTTAGTTTAAAAACCTAAAAATAAACTTTCTAGATGTATTTTATGTTATCGTCTAAACAATATTAGCTATGTAAATTAAAATAAAAAAAAATTATAGTCCAATTAATATAATACCAAACACGTCATTTATTAATGATACATAATTTTCGAATTAGTAATTTCATACAAAATTTATAATTATTAAACACAATAAAAGTACTTAAATCAATATATATCGATTTGATATAAATTTTATATTTTAATTTTATAAATTTAAAATTATTATTCTTAATAGGATCGAAATTAAGGATGGATATTTATGATTCAGTTTTATTTGGACTAAATTTTAATTCAACTAAAATTTACTAGTTTTGATTTGAATCAAATTGATCTAAATTAACAATAAGAGATAAACTAATATGGGTTAATTAATTAGTTTAAATTAAATTAAACATAATTTTTTTTTTTTTTTGCTTTTATAGCTTTTAAACTAAATTATTTCTTAAATTTTTATATTAAATAAATTTAAGTGAATCATTGTTTGTTGATTAAAATAATAAGAGTAAAATAAAAAAATATTAAAATAAATGGATCTATTTAATTTTTTCGATTTGGATTAAGTATAAATCAAAATCAAACCAAAATTTATTAATTTAATTTTTAAAAATTAAAATTAATTTTAAAATAATTAAATCAATCTAAATTGTTAGCACAATTTAGTTTGGTTCAATTTACTTTTCAAAAAGTGCTCATTTTATTTAGAACATTGATCATTCTATCAAACAAATGATATAATTAATTATTTTAGTAAGGCAACAATTTCAATGGGCTTAATTTTGTGATTCATGGGAGCCCACTTCAAGAGTACAACTTTAATGACATTTATAAAAAAGATAAATTTTTATTTGTTATTTTTTTAAAAATAAAATAATAAGATAAAATTATTTAATTAAAATATATATATATATATATATATATATAAAAAATCATATGTATGAAATAAATGAGGTGAGATTTCATACATTGACTTTTATTATTTCTGACCAATACATCTTAATTAAGATTTTTTTAACTTAAAATCATTCAAAAATTTAAATTTTATAATTTTTAAAAAATAAATAATTATATTTGATGAAAATTTTTAAATAAAATAATTTAATTGCATCAATTATAATAATATAATATAATTATTTAATTAATAAAAAATAAAAATTAAGATAAATTTTTTTATTTAAATATTTTTTTATTTTATTTAAATAAAATTTATTTTGATTTTTTTATTATTAATTATTTTTTATTAATTAAATAATTACACTGTATCATAGTAGTTGAGACGGTGTTGCTGTGCCTAGCAAGACTTTGTTTTGATTCTAAAAGAGAACTGGTACAGTGCACCCGTGGCATTGATCACTTTAAATATTTTAATCATTTTAATGTTTTTTTTATTTTTTGGTTTGTTAATGGTGGAACCTTCAATCAAATGGATTCCTTCACGATTTAACAATATTATCTTCAGGGTTTTGATAATCATCATACCATATAAGCCAAGGTATGAGCCGCCAACCTTAATCAGTCAAATTAGTCACACACCCATATCAAAATACTTGAAGAAAATGATCTTAATGGAGTTATTTAACAATAATTAATCCAGCTTTCATATAATTTTATTGACTCAGCAAACAACACAGAGAGAATTCACAAACAAATGCCAACCACTCGACTGTTGAGAGCGACGATGGCAATGAAATGAATAATATGTCCAAGCAAAAACTGACCCTTAAATGTTTCAATATCTGCTAAGAACTCGTCAGTTGAAGCTACACCACATTTCTTGCATGGACTTTATCCTTTTGTTTCAATAATTCTAATTGGCAATAATCCCGTCTCCCATTTTTCAGTGGCTCTCGTCATCCCATTGCATCTGTGTTGTGCTACCGTATCCTGTCTTCTCTTTGTTCTTTTTATTTTATCTGGCACAAGGGTCTTTGAATGTGTAGCTGATACATATAACACAAGTCTTACGACTGCGTGCGTTTCTGTGGGCACGTTGGTACAAACCACTTGGCTTCAACTGAAGTGAGCCCACAAGCAAATCTTGCTCAACGAAACTCTCTCAGTTAAGATCGCGGGTAACTGACTACTTCTCCTGTTGATCATTTGTTCTCAAATCCCATCAAATAACAGTTTTTGTGCGTGATTTATGTTAAACAATTAGGTCTTGTTCGGCAATTTTGCATTATTTTATGTGTTTTTTCCCCAATGTTTATGGTTAACTATGATTTTTTAGGAAGAAAGCTCGTTGGTGATTGACCCTTTTTGTTTCTTGGATTCACCACTATTAATTGTTTGATTTTGATTTTGATTTTTTTAACTGTAAAACGAACTTTTGTACCGGAAGTTTGTATGACTTTGGTTTTCGTTGTACGTGCTCAGAGCAGGCTGCTAAGAACCTTTATGATTCTCAATTATATGGTTTTTCTGACATTAAACGGCTTGCATGTGTTAGGCTTTTATTTGGCGTTTTCATTAGCTGCTACGTTTTATGTTTTGATGTTTTGGTTCAAGAAATTCGATGGCTTATAGGTATTGGATGAGCTGTACGTGTGAATTTCATCTGGGTTGATGTTATGGTTTGGAATAATTGTAGTTGTAAAGTGATCTGGTTTGATGTGAACGTCAGTAGTTCACTGCATCAGTTAATAGCAGGTGATAATTGAAACCAATAACTTAAAAAATTATAGTTTTCCGGGTTTATGATCAGTTAATTGTACTGTGATTTTCAGTAGTTTGTAAATATGTCTGTTTAACTAATTGAGAACATTGTAGCCATCATTGTATTTTCTTTATGACAATATTTCCAGTTCTTAAATGTTATTTGGTTTGTCATAATGAAATTTGTCTTGGCTTGTTATAATTCCCGTGTTTCTCTGCTTCTATAATTTTCAGGTTGGGAACTGCACTCATAAGCTGCTACTTTTAGTCTCTTGGTGACATTTGTGAGGAGGTAATTAGTACATCATGGCTCCAAAGGCATTAGACTATGAATCATTGAATGAAAATGTGAAGAAGGTTCAATATGCTGTTAGAGGAGAGTTGTATCTTCGAGCTTCAGAGCTTCAAAAGGAAGGGAAGAAGGTATATATACTTGTTTTGTTTATCATTATAGTTAGTGCGGCTTGTGCCTCTGTTTGAAGAATTACCGGCTTCCTCTTCCAGAAGCTTCTGTGAAGTTCTTTCAGTTTCAAATGAACTAAACCAATGTAGTGTGTAATGGATGTATAAGAGCATTTGATATTTTAGCTAGAATATTGTTCTCTTGCTGGAAATTTCTGGGTTTCTTGTAATCTGGATGGTTTCTTCTTAATCATGCCTAGCTATTATCTGAAGCCATTTTTGTGCTTCTATGTCTTCCTGAATGGTTGAATTGTTTGTAGTTTCTTATGGGTTGCTTTTATTCAAGTTGTTCAATGTCACTCAGATGCTGATAGTTATAACTTCCTGTTCTTTAATTTGATGCACTCTTCATACTGATTTAAATTTATCTGCAGATCATGTATCAAGGAGTTTGAGACATGAGATAACATTCATTCTATGCAGAGTATACGAGTTGACTTTTCAGTAATATTGCACTTTGACAAACATAATACATATCTAATAATTCTCTATTGCTATGTAATAGGCATTATCACAGAAAATCATGTCCTCATTTTATTGGTCTGATTCAATAACAGTGCTGTAACTTATTGGTCTATGCAATACTTGTAGAGCTCATAAAATCAGGCAAAGTTATGGCAAGTGTGAGCTCCTTCAATGGATAAATAGTTATGAATAATTTGTTTGTTTTCATACCACATGTTGTTCTCTGGTAATTATGCTCCTATTAATCTCATCGCTCCAATTTCATGTCCACAGATTATTTTTACAAATGTTGGCAATCCTCATGCCCTAGGACAAAGGCCATTGACCTTCCCTCGGCAGGTAATTGAGTTCTTTTTATAGTGAACTGATTGAATTGCCCATTCAGTCTGTGTTTAATAAACTTCCATTCCAGGTGGTTGCTCTTTGCCAAGCTCCATTTTTGCTAGACGATCCTAATGTAGGACTGATCTTCCCCGCAGATGCAATTGCAAGAGCTAAACATTATCTTTCCATTAGTACAGGGGGTCTAGGTATATTCTTTTACCCACCTTTATTTTATCATTTTGTAAGAAAAGGATTGAACCAACTAATATGAATTTCAAGGAATTCTGGTTCTATTTATGGATCTACAGTTTTTCCAATCTCCATGTCTATGAAGATCTTTCTTTGGTAATTTTGTTTCATATGAGTTTGGAATATTCTACTAATTAAAGTGATGCTATCTGCAAATATTGCAGCATCGGATGCCTTGTCAGTTTGTTAAAAGCCACATTTACGATGATTTATATATACTCTCTTTCTCTGTCTCTCCTTTTTCCCCCACTTGTTATTTTTACTGTTAGGTTTTTCTCAATGTTTATTCATCCATTCATATGTCATATATCTAGGTGCTTATAGTGACTCCAGAGGTATCCCCGGAGTAAGGAAGGAGGTGGCAGAGTT
>CP135537.1:6710977-6729289 GCA_032402905.1 Khaya senegalensis | reverse complement strand
CTGATTTTCTCAATTATTATGTGTTACTTGTTCTATGGAGTCAGATGTTAATTGTGCAATTTGCTTTGCAATTTACCTTTTTTGGGGGGAGATTTGTACTTTTTGCTTTTTGATATCTAATGTTGAGTTTTTACTTCTTTCAATATATTAATGCAGGTTGCATCCCGATCACCAACTGAGGGAACCTATTACAAGAGGTTGCCGAAGTCAAGTGCTATTAAGGTTATTGATTTTGGCAGCACTGCGTATGAGCATCAAGATCACAACTATATTGTCTCTACAAGGCACTACCGTGCTCCTGAGGTTATACTTGGTATGATTTTGCTTTGTCCTCTGTATAAATCCTTCTTTTTATTGCATTCCAGGAAGTTCATGCCATGAGAGCTTAATTAAATTTCAGGACTCGGATGGAATTATCCCTGTGACATGTGGAGTGTTGGTTGTATCTTGGTTGAACTGTGCTCGGTACGTATATGTCTCAAGATTATACTAGTGTTCATCATATGGGTATGTGGTCACATACTAAAAAAGGAAATTCTATATCTTATACCTGGGAAAAAATGTATTTGTTTTCAGGGAGAAGCTCTGTTTCAGACGCATGAAAACTTAGAGCACTTGGCCATGATGGAAAGGGTTCTAGGACCATTACCTCAGCACATGTTGAAAAGAGTAGAGTGTGTGCTCTTTAAAGATGCCCTGCCATTTTTATCCTCTCAATGTGTATGCCAATTTTACTATTACTTGTTATAACTGTTTTTGTCTATTTTTTTATTGTTGATTCAGAAAAAATGCTGAGAAGTATGTCAGAAGGGGTAGATTGGATTGGCCAGAAGGTGCAACATCTCGGGAAAGCATTAAAGCTGTTCTAAAGCTACCCCGTCTCCAGGTGTGTGTGATACTGTGTTAACTATTAGTTCTGCCAATCTTTTGGTTTCTGTGACTAGTTTAGAGATTCATTACTTGTAAGCTTACATATATCATGTTTTTAAATAATTTGTTTTATTTATTACCTACAAAGGAAAAAAAAAAAGAGAGAGAGATTATTTGCTTATGTATTACTGTATTTACTTTTACTCTGCAGAATCTAGTAATGCAGCATGTAGATCACTCAGCTGGATACCTCATAGATCTCTTGCAAGGTCTTCTTAGACATGACCCATCCACCAGACTAACTGCCCGTGATGCTCTCAAGCACCCTTTCTTTACCAGAGATTATTACAGGAGATTTTAGGTAGATCTGTTTTTGGGTCTTCTTTTTCATTTTGTCATTCTGACGGTGCTTAAGAATTTTCTTTGGAGTGGTGTGGCTTTGGTGAAATCAGCCAGTGTGAGTTTCTCAAACCATTGTTTGTTTCTTGGCTTAGTGAAGGGTCAAAGAGGAGGCCAGGATTCCCAAGTTACGTAAAATAGTGTGTTTAGCAATTTGTAAATAATCTGTTGTCAGGTGAAGCTTTGCTCCGGAGCAAACTTTTGTCCTGTAGAAGTGTCATACATGTGCTTCCTGTTTTATTAAAGGTTTCGCTCTTATATGAAACAAAATTTTGCTTTGCCAATGTTTTTCCAATTTTGGTCTTATCAGTGTGAGATCTTTTGCATGTAACGGTTGAAAAGGTTTCTTTCCACCTGTTCTCATTTTTCGACCTTGGTACAGACTCATGCCTCACACATTGTCCAAATCATCGCGTTGGCTGCCCCATATTTGCATGCAAGGTTTTGCACCCAAGAAACGGGAAATGCATAATGCTGGAATGGAGCACAGAAAGCCGAAGACATATTTGGCTTTGCAAGACTTTAAATTACATGGTGTAGAGAAATATCTTATGCAGACAGGAAAAAAGAACACGTAAATTCTTTATTTTGAGTGGTGAAACCACCGAATGCAGCGATTTAGTGATGCACTGTTCCATAAATGGTGGCTCTCAACGTTTGGTTTTGCATCTACTAGCTCGTATTACTCCACTGGGAGGACCAGTCATCACTATAGTGCAATGACTATAAAGCCAATACGAGTAGCGTAGGAAACTTCCCAAATCTGATCTAGCCCGAAACACTCCCTTGACTTGAAACACAACTGCATTGCTGTTAATTTCCTTCTTAAGCCTTTCTGTTTCTTCTACTGGAAGCCGAACCTGACTTGCTATCATACGAACATTTGTAAGCCAGGAAGTTGCCCTTGCTGCTGAGAATGGTTCAATATACTGAGCCGCAATGAGGGTTTTTCCATAGAAAAGATCGAGGACAACGTAACTGAAGTCTATCCTGACTTTGCTGTTTGGATTAGTGAAGTTGGCAAGCACAGTGAGGTCAGCGTTTAGCAAAGCTCCCACGTCTAGATATGCTGCATTTAAGGTGACACTGGACGCATCAAAACTTGGGTTATGAGGGCGAAAGAGAAGATAGACTATGAGGACGATTAGGCCTCCTAGAATTACAACCACCCAAAAGATTGCGCAAAACCCTGCGAGAAACCATGTTAGGGGCTTGGTTGGACGAGGTGGTGGCACCCGCGGACCGTGTGACTCAGTACGGTTGGGACGGCCGTCTTGATGCTCTGGACTCTCTGACTGGAGGTGCTCATCTTGATGCGTTGGTTGCGTCGCTTGTGGGCCTCGAGGTTGAGGCTGCCGCTTCAATGGACCGCTCACCTGTGGACCAGAATGTTCGCCTTTAGGCTGTTGTGGCTGGACACTTTGGTCTTGACTTCCTGGTAGCATTGTCCATGGACCCAGCGGCTGGGAACGTCGATCACTGCGCTTTGGTTTCTTCTCTCGTGATGACCTTGGTACCCGGCCATGTTGGTCTTGATCATGTGGCTCTAGTTGTGGTTGTGTGAACCAAGGACTGAGAGCTGGTTGGGAATGCTGGTCTTGGCCCCGAGGTTGTGTGAGCCTTGGACTGCGTGGTGGTGGTTGGTTTTGCTGATCTCGACTGTGTGGTTGTGGTGTTCCCACCCGAGAACTGGGTAACTGAGAATGTTGGTCTTCATTTTGTCGTCTGCCAAAATAAGGGTTGCTTTCACGGTGCCAAGACATGGTGAAATGTTGCCACAAACGATGAAAAATGAAAGAGTAACAAGGGCTGATATGAAAGAGTTGGATGAGTTGGACCGGTGGAAAAGAGAATTACTTCATCAGAACTTCAAAGAGGATTCATAAAAAGGCAAAGAATAAAGCATAAGCCTGCCTTGGGAGGCAAGTAATCTTGATAATTCCCTTCATGAACTCCACCCCCTCTTACTGTTACTACTGTCTGGTCCGAGCCAATGGGTTGAACTTACACCCATATGGTCAGGTCCACAGTGGCGAATCAGATGCTTGGATAGTATAACCAATCTGTCATTTCTACTGTATAAATTGAACTTGTCACAGATGTTTTGGTAATAACTTGTATTGTAGGGGAAGTAAATGTCAATTTACATAATTTTCTAATGACATCTTGAATTACATGGCATCCAGTGTGGCCAATGCAACATTCACAAACACATTTTTCAGCCGAATTTACAATATCATTGAGAAAGCTACAAGCAGCTTTGACAAGAAGTCTTTGGAGTATTGATAAAGCCCTGCCACAGTGACATCTATTATATCATAGCTATCAAAAAGTCGATTATTTCTAGCTACCAACAGTATGATTCATTATATACGAGCTGTGTAATGGCATATACATACACTAACACTACAAAGTCTTCCATACAATTTAAAAATAATGAATTGCAAGTTGAATCTAGCTTGAAAGCAAATTCCAAGTCCTCATCTCACCTTCGCAAGATCTTTTTACTTGGAAAGTCTGTCAATAGGAGATGTGCACCCATGATTGACGATACATATTTGGACCTCAACTCTCCGGATTTGGAATCATTATGTTCAGTTCTCAACCATCAGGATTTGGCATCATCTTCCATTTTAAGATACTCAAACAAAACAATTAACTGAATTCAAATTGTTGTGAGGAAGCTTCTGCTGTATTGCTTTTAATCTGCATGCCTTCTACAAGATATGCTGAGAATATTACAAATAAGTGTTTATCAACATTCTGCTTAGTGTAGTCTTAACATCTGTATTCAAATTCTACTCTTGTTAAATTATAATCAGAGCACCACATTGCACATGTACATGCGTTGGACCTTGGATGATGAAAAAAAAGAGAGTAAAAAAACAAGAAAGCATACCTCCCACTCTCGATCTCAAGCTCAAATTCAATCATCAGAATTTTGCATCCACCTCCATTCAGAAACTGGGGCATGTATTCTCTCAGACAAGACGAAGATTAAGGCTGAATAAAGCACGAAAAGAATGGGGAATACTAGTCTGAAAAGAATACATCAAAGTCTGCCTAACTATTAGAAAGGAACATATTGGTTGATAAAATTAAATTAAATGAAAAAATATAAGAAAGAAGACATACTGAAAAGAGGAAACATAGAAAAAAAAAAGCACTATGGTATTATAAAGCTAGCAGGTCAAACCTGAGAGTCTTTTCTAAAAGTTTTCCATCTCTTTGACAAGATAATGCAATGGAGAAGCATCTCGAATTGAGGGCTCTACAGTGGACTATGGAGAATGCCATTGCCATAAAATTAACTGAAATACAGAAAATTAAATCATTAACAAGAAGATATGGAAAACCTAAGCAGGTCCATTGTCACTATCAATTATCACAAGTGAATAGTCAAATGGGAAGAATGAATACTAGAATCTATCCCCCAATTTATAAATATAACTGATGCATTTCCAAGGAAATCCTGAACACCCAGTAACTGCCTTCTACTTGGAGAAGGAGTTCATGGCCCCCTTTCCAATGACTACCTTATTTCTGTCATAGGCAGTGGGCCATAGTGAGAATTCGCACTAACTATACAGAGCATATAATGGCCATGCATTGACACATTCAATGATGGGCAGCCCATTGATTTGATATCATGAAGAAGAGCATCAGAGCGTATAAAATGTAAAAACCACAACCTGGTAGCATTGTGGCAGTAAATCATATATAATAAACTAATTCCACGACCCTGAAGATTGTAAAATACCACACTGATATAGATCATTCTATAAACTGTCTTAATGATTCATGCTTAACTTATGAAAAGTTAGCAAAAATGAGAGACACACGTAGCAGAAATATAATATCACTGCTAGCACTGGCATTACATGGTTGGAGTTGTTACTGGATGTATAAACAGGATATTGCCACAGCCAGTGGGTGAACAAATAAAAATAGAACTGCCCTCAAGCAAATCATTCAAGTAAATTTTTTTACCAAATGAATAGAAGTAGTTTTCAATCACAGACACTGGCACAAAGTTAGGGATATATTACCATTTCTCATTTTTTTGCAACATCACTTAAATGGATAGCTTTGATTAGTGTCTCTGAAACCACCTTATCAAGTGTAAAACCCTTCTCCATCATCTGATCCCACAACCTACAAGCTACTTCAAGCTTCTTCTCTCGTAAAAGCGCAACAATTAACAATTTGAAAGTTACTTCATCTGGATGTAACCCTCTAGTCTGCATTTCTTCATAGAGATGCATTGCTTCACTTATTCTAGAAGACTTGCATAACCCATTTATGAGGGCATTGTATGAAATCACATCAGGTACAACTCCCTGCTCTACCATGTCAAGAAAAACACTGTGGGCCATAACAAGTTTCCCACTCTTGCATAGGTAATCAATAATAGTAGTATAAAATATACGATCAGGTGACAGACCCATCCCTGTCATCTGGTCAAGAAGCTTCTTTGCCATATCAGAACTTCCTTCCCTAAGAAAAGCTTTTATAAGAATAGTAAATGTCACCACATTGGGTTCAATCCCCCTCTGTCTCATTTCCTCAAACATTTTATAAGCGCATCTAACACGACTTTCATTGCAAAATGCTTGGATAACAGTATTATATGATACAATATCACACAACCCTTTGGCCTCCATCTTATTTACCATCAACATATAAGCCTTATCCAGCTGATTAGCTTTACAAAGACCCTTAAGAAGTTGATTATAACTATATACATCAGGTTCTATCCCACTCCCCACCATCTTCTTTATCAACTTCTCAGCCTCCTCCAACATGTCCTCCTCACAAAAATAATTCAACAACACATTATAAGTAACCAAATCTGCCTCACACCCATTTTGCCTCATAAAACTCTTTATAGCAATAGCCTTATCAATCCTACCTGCTCTACAAAAACCACTAATTAAAACGTTATAAATCAACAAACCAAACTCTACCTTTCCTTTCATTGCACCAAGTGTTAGTTCATAAGCCAAATCAACCTTCCCGCCCTCGCACAACCCAACAACGAGGGCAGTGCATGCTTTAGTATCCGGTTGTAACCCCTTTTCAATCATATGTCTCCAAGCTTGTACTGCTTTATTGAACTCCTTTGCTTTGCACAATCCATCAATGATAATAGTATATGTAACAACATCAGGCTCTCTTCCTTTACAAACCATTTTATGAAACACTTGCAAAGCCAAAGCAATCCGATTTTCACGAAACAAAAGATTTAAATAAATATTAAAAGCCCAAATATCGGGTACAAAACCTAGCCTATCCATGTTATCTAAAAGAATGTCAATTAAAGCAAAATTTTTTACTTCGCATAAACCTGAGATAAACCTCGAATGAGTGAAGGGTGTTAAAGAAAAGCCAAGTGAGTCCATTTGTTGGTAATAATGTTGAGCAAGGTCAAACCGACGATGGTGAACCAAAACACCGATGAAACGGTTGTAGTCAATGCTGAAAACGCGGCAGTTCGAATGCGTCATTTCGTCGAACACCTGGACGGCTTGGTCGATCAGGCCGGCCTTCACCAGTTTTGAGATCTGGGCGCGGTATATCAGGCGTTGGGCGCCCAGTTTCTGAATCATATCAGGGAGAAATGCATAATAATTGGTGGATAGAACAGCACCCCGCCGGGGAGTCAATGCAGAGCCACGTACAAAATCGTATTGAAAATGAGAGAATGAACCGAAAAGGTACAGATGAAGAACGACATATGCAGAGAGTGCAATGCTCTACGTCGGAAGTTCTTCAGGGTTTCGGCGATTGGGAGTTGGTGACTGGTGGTGAGGAAGAAGATACCGACACTCCGAGAGTTTGTCCCGGCCAGAAAGGAGGGTGGCGTAGTACATTGGCTTGGAGGCCCCAAAAACCAAATTTCTAATTCCAAATGGACCGATATCTATTGATCACAACAAACCACAATTGGGCTTGAAATTGGGCAATACTATTCCATTCTGGGTATAAATTGGACAAATATCCATTGTTCACAACAGACCACAACTGGGCTTTAAATTGGGTAATACCATTCCATTCTGGGTATGATTTGGTTAAAGTTTTAAGTTAAAATGTACTATGTAATAGAGGAAAAAAGAAAATTATAATTATTAGTAAAAATTTTAAAATATTAAAATGAGTTATACTATTTAATTTTGTATTCTCTCATTAAAATGAGATCCACTTTAAATTTTTTAAATATTTATTAATAAGAGTAAGAAAGTTTTAAATAAAACAGTTTTATTATATTAACACAAGTGATGTGATAGAATCGAAATGAAAAAAATTTATTTAACAATTAATGAAAAAAATTAAATATAAATTTTATAAATTTCTCTCATTATATTAATTAAATAATAAAAATATATATTTAATTTTTTTTATTCATCACCAATAATTAAATTTCTTTTACTTTATCGATCCATTTTAAATTTTTTAAATATTTATTAATAAGAGTATGAGAGTTTTAAATAAAACAATGTTATTGTATTAATACAAGTGATGTGATAGAATCATATAATTAATTAAATGAAAAAAATTTATTCATTAATTAATAAAAAAAATTAAATATAACTTTTATAAATTTCTTTCATTACATTAATTAAATAAAAAAAATTTATATTTGGTTTTTTTTTTATTTATCACCAATAATTAAATTTTTTTTATTTTATCGATTAAATAATTTTATCATATTTTTTATACTAATATAATAAAATCTTTTTACTTAAAATTTTTTTTATAAAAATAATATTTTTTTATTAATTAAATAATTTAATCATATTATCCGAAGTGGTGAAATAGTTTCACCCAATACTTTCTATAACCTAACTAGACCTTCAAACATTAATATTGGGTTTGAAAAGATACAAAAGTGGTGGTTAGATAGCAGTCCTTTTTGAATTTGAGATCCAATCCAGAGCCTATTGTCATGGCCAGCACTGTTAACCATGCAAGTCAGCTTGAAACAATTGAATGTAAGAGTTGGCACCGAATAAGCGATATTGACTTATTTTAAGCTTAAGGATCGATTAGGAGCACACTTTTAACAAAAATTTAGAGCCTTTAAACACTCCAAAAAATTCAGATTGTCCCTGCTTAGATATAAAACATCAAAACTATTGATACTTGCAAGCTGCAATCCCTATTCATTTAATGCTATACCTACAATGCATTAAAAAAAGAAAATCATGTTCAATAATGCTTAGATAAATTTCTTTGAACTTGTAAACGTTTTAAATTAGAGAGAATTTTATGTAGAACGGTCCTACCATATCAATATTATTAACATAATGAGATTGTCCAATAAATAAAATAAATAAAATAATTTTATTGATTGTAGATCAAAAAATTAATAAAAAAAATTTATGTATTTTTTTTACCATGTTAATAGAATGATGGATCTTTTTATTAATTTTTTTAGTTTATAATTAATAAAATTATATTTTTTATTTTATTTATTAAATAATGTGATTACGTTAATAATATTAATATATTAATATTATTTTATTTAAAATTTTATTTTTTAATTAAGTATACGGGATCTATCCATAATTTTAGAGATGGGATTGATAGATATCACATCACCAAGACAAGAGGCCGGGCATCTTATGCAGACAAATTATATGATTTTCTATTCATATCCAATGTTATAATCCAACAATTATCCTACTGTCTGTAGATTTATGTCATTGCATACGCAAACAACTTCATCTTATGTACAGCTTTTTTAACTTGTTAGATAGATGACTGGGGAAAGAAGCCATAATTAACAGCAACAAATGATTGCTTATTTCTCGCCCAATTTTCTTGACCCGGCACACAAACAACATCTACCATGTTCCATGTTCTCTGATTCAAATTTGAGTCATAACTATCAATCGTCAACCCTCACTTTACTTTACCTTCTCTTCAATTGATTATCAAATAAGAATGCACCTAATAGATTAGTTTCAAAAACCTTTTAAGATAGATCTGCAATGGTTGTCGATCGTTGGTATGAGCATAGACTTTGGTAACTGATGGGAAATGCTCCTTTTCACAATCACACAAAATCCAGAGTTAGTCACCCAATTAATACTTCTCTTTCAAAGAAGCAAGGGTAAGCCCACTTGTTCTTGTCCCCACCCCCAATGGAAACTTCAAACGATCTCCCCTCAATTTCCCTTTTTCATTGGTTCATTTCATTTCGAAGAAGCAAGTGGAAGTTCCATAGAGTAAACTTCCTTGACTCTTAACAATCACAGAAGCTTTCCCATGACTAGATTGTACACAAGTCTTATTTTTGACTTCAGTGGCTGAGGCTACAGTCAGTGCTCTGCTTTTCATGGTTGTTTGTGGCTACTATTCTTTTATTTTCATGGTAAAAGGAACAAAATTTCTCCATAGCATCGATAGAAAGAAAAGGAAAAGATAACCGCAGCAGTTAGTTCCTGACAGGTGACAGTAGCGGCTTCCTTATAATTTCCACGACATTAATGACATCACAAAGACTTGACCATTCATGCAAAATACGTTCAAGACCATCCCATGATGAGGTGTCGCTTCGACCCATTCCCTATTTCTTCGTCTCTGGTTCATTAGCTGATTCGAAACTCGTTATATCAACTCACTTGTGTCTTTCTGTCTTCGTCATTTTGTTTAACGCTTCAAAATTAAGCTGCAATAAGCCACGACCCTTCTTCTTATTCTTATTCTTCTTCTTTTACTTGAGCATCCCTCTATTGAAAAGTGATTCTCCCTTCGACAATCTCGATTGCTATAAAATAAATATTCGTGATATGCTTTTGCTTGAACTTTCTTTTTGTCTCCTTCCATATTTAAGCTTTTGGTCTATGATAGCACGGCTAGAGGTTTTAGTTAGTTATAACTCATTGTTTCGTATTTGATTTTTCTTCTTCTTGTTTCTTCACTGAAGTCAGTCAAGTGCTTTAGGTTCGAAAAGTGCATGCAGAGTCTTCAATTTCAATTATATCAGCTATATTTTTGTCAATACTTAGTTTTGTTTCCTGGATGGGTTCCCTGGAGCAATCATTTAATTGGTAAGAGTTAATTTTTGTGAATTTGTGAAGTTTCATTAGCATGTTAGGAGAAGGGGATAGTACTAAAGACCGGCCAGCCGGTGGAAGTGGCGCCAGAAGAGCTTATTTGCCGTCAGTTTCTTGGGCTGACCGGTCACCCACGACCAGGCCTAAGCCAATTCCCAGACCCCAACTCAACAGTAAAGCGCGGCCTTTTTTGCCGCCTCTTCAGCCGCTTTCAATTAGCAGGCCGCCTGTTGGGGAGTGGCCAAAGGCTGGTTATGATGATCTTGGTGTGTGGCCTAATCCTCAAACGCCAAGAGTGTCAATTCAAGCTCTTGAGAGTCCTCGTTTGGAGCAACCTGTGAGAGAATTTGAGTTTAAGAAAGATAAGCTTGCCTTTTTCGATAAAGAATGCTCCAGGATTGCTAATCACATATATTTAGGGAGTGTTGCCGTGGCTAAGAATCGTGAGATTTTAAGGCAAAATGGTATTACTCATGTGCTTAATTGTGTTGGATTTGTTTGTCCTGAGTATTTCAAGAGTGATCTTGTGTATAAGACACTTTGGTTGCAAGATAGTCCTTCCGAGGATATTACAAGCATTCTCTATGATGTGTTTGATTACTTTGAAGATGTTAGAGAACAAGGTGGGCGGGTTTTTGTACATTGTTGCCAGGGTGTGTCTCGGTCTACCTCACTGGTTATTGCATACCTAATGTGGAGAGATGGGCAGAGCTTTGAGGATGCATTCCAATATGTGAAGGCAGCGAGAGGAGTGACTAACCCGAATATGGGCTTTGCTTGCCAACTTTTGCAGTGCCAGAAGCGGGTGCATGCTGTGCCTGCCAACCAGAATTCTATGCTTAGGATCTACCGGATGGCACCACACTCTTCATATGATCCTCTCCATCTTGTACCGAAAATGTTAAATCACCCAGCTGCTCAAGGATTTGACTCTCGGGGGGCATTCATTGTGCATGTACCTTCTGCTCTATACGTGTGGACAGGGAAGAATTGCAACAGGGTGATGTCAAATAGTGCAAGAGAAGCTGCCAATCAAATGATTCGATATGAAAGGGCTCAGGGTCCACTTATAAGCATCAAAGAAGGGGCAGAGTCCTCGGAATTTTGGGATGCTCTTGCTAGAGCCGACGATGGAAACAAAAAGGAAGTAGAAGATGATGAAGTATCATTTTCTGGGAATAGTAAGATTGCTGCAGCTGTGCTTGTTGGGGTCGGCGAGAGGAAGGTTGATGAATATAATTTGGATTTTGAACTTTTCCAGAAGGCACTGTCTGGTGGGGTTGTTCCTCCATTTTCAGTATCAAATTGAGGATCAGAAACCTGCCTGCCTGCTCGAGAAAATGGCTGGTACAGACTAAGACATAAATTGGCTTGTAGTATTATGAAAGAATTTGTCACATCATCCAAATTGAACTGCACTTCTCCAGAAAGTGATGAGTCAAATATGATAATAGATAATTGTAAATAATCGGAAGGTGCTGCGTCACTTACAGCTTTTTCATCAGCGTCATCACCAGCCCCCAATCTGTGTGGTTCACCAGATTCCTTTGATCGTTTCCAAATGATAGTAGTCCTGATAGAATAAGGGATTCTTGTAAAGAAACGAGAAGCTCTGCTCCTTTCTGATCCTTTATTACCAGTTACGCCTCCTTTTGATTCACCAGACTCTTTCTTGTTTTTCCAGCAGCAGCCCACGGCTCAGTTCTAAAGTCTCCTATCTTGTGACCTTCAACATCAGGTTACTCCATTTCATTTACCTTTTCTCCCTCAGCTTGTAATTGTTCTGACTTGCCATACTTACCTTCTAGGCAGCCTTTACCTTCTGGCGTGGAAACTGCAGATCCTTTTTCTGGTAGATATACTTCCTTGGCAGATAATTCAAATTCAGTCTCTGAAGAAACTGCCTCTTCACCCACAAAGGTATATTCTGCCGATAATACCACTGAAGTGGCAAATACTTTTTTACCATGTAAAGGAAATTTTCCCTCAATTGCAGAGCGTAGAGGAAGTAATCCTCCACCTTGCTTGGTACCAGCAGCTGGCAAACCATCTATAATTCCCAGAAACCTGGTCAGGTGACTGTCCTTTTCTCTACCTGACTTTGACAATGATGAGATGCTGTTAGAGAATGAAGGCAACAGGGAAGAGCCAATGTTAGATGCTTACATCTTTAGTTCTCACAATGATTCTCATCTTGAGATTGAAGACAAGATAGATTACGGCAAAGTTCTTTTTTCTTCGGATAATACAATTCATAAAATAGTGGAAGTGATGACCCAGTACTGTACCAGTGGCCTACTTTGAATAAAGTGGAGATGTGTTCCTTTCATATCCTTGACTCTAGATCAGTGTATATTTTGTCGGTTCCAGATTCGAGTTTGGGCACGATGAGTCTAGAATTTTGTATGTCTGGCTGGGGTGTGAGGTCTTGCAAGACAAAAGACAGAGTCAATTGATCGGCAACGATGACACTTGCAAGGATGGCCATCTGCAGCTGGAGAACATTTGTCACAACATTCTTAATCAAATGGGTATGCCAGTGGATGCTTCTTTACAGGAACTTACTGTATCTATATACTTGGGTAGTTTCTGTTATGTGCAATGTCTTGAACAATCCTAACATGTTTAGAGAAATGGTCATATTGTCCAAATTTTGGGGTCATTTCAAGTCATCTCAGTGGCTCATTTGTTAGTTTCTTAATGGGAGAACACACTAAAACCCCAGAAGAAAATTACCAAAAAGATGAATAACAAACTATTAGGTTTTGCTGGAGTGAGCAGCAATTAGGATGATAGTGATATTAGACGAGCTTAATTTATGAATATACATTTTTCTCCTTGTATGTACTATTGCACAATGAATGAGCAACAAGATAGTTGCATTCTTTTGTGTTGCTGATATTCAAAGCGTTCCTGTGACTTCATGGGAAGGAATAAACAAATTAGGTTTTGGAAAAATTTAATCAACTAGAATTGTAGTTAAGACTTCAGACTTGAGTTCATAATCTATGCCAACTTATGCTCAAACATTACAAGTTGTGCTGCAGCCGAAAATGAAATTTTATTTTCTGTATTTATCACTTGCAGTATTGTATTGTTTGTAATTAAAAGTAGAAGTCATTCTGACATTATATGATAAGATGGGCTGAATTCATCTGCAAAAATTTTACATTGTACGTGCAGAGAGTTGGAGCAGGTGAGGAGCCAGAGCAATTTCTGAATCATTTCGACTGTTTCTCATTCCAAAGGCAAACTAACAGTGGCAATTGTTGAGATGGATCACCGGTTCTTGAAGAAGAAGGGGTTGTAATCTTTCTTATTAGCCCTAGGATGGAATGTTAGAATCAACGTTGCAACTTCCTAAAAGAAAGTGGGCATCCTAAGTAGTACAAGTGAATCAGAACTGCTTGTGTGATGTGTTGAAAGGTTTCCAGTTATTGGTACAACAAATTATGTACAGAAAACATGCCTCTGGAGTAAGTGAACTATGAGCATTTTTACCACCTGGGTTTTGTATATTTATCCTTTGACTACATCCATTAGCTAACACCGAAGGTGTTGCAAGTTGGTATGGCATCAAAATTGAAGTGATTCAACTTTGCCTCAAACACTTCCTTGTCATGTTTGGTGTGTTAAATTTCCCTTCGTTTTCCATGCACTATAGGATCACAATTATCAAATGCCATGTGTAATATTACCATATACAAAACTAGCCGAGGCCATGTTATGTGTACAAGACCAAGCCCATTGCTGGCTCACATGGCTTTAAGCAAGATACTATACGAAACAAAATTCTGCAGTCTCATTCTGCAGAAGTTCACAAAACCATAGCATTGAGCATATTTAATCTAATTAAAAAGAAGATACGAAGTCACATTTACACAAACTGGAAGTGCACGATGTCACTCAAAGTTCATTTTGTGATCTAAGAAGAGCCATTGTTGGACCCAGTGCACTGCCTCTCAAGCCCTTGTAGGACCAACGGCTGCCGCGACTTGAACTCTCTTTTGTACTCTGATCATCGACCTGAGACAACTCTGCCTTCTTAGCAAACAAAACCTGATTAATTTCTTCCCATGCATTCACTTTTCCATTTTCTACAGAGACACAAAAGTACATAGTGAGGGCTCATTCAGATGTACTGTGTAATTTTGTGATATTGGGACCAAAAATAACTTCTTGTAGACCTGAACTAACCTTGAGGGAGGGCATGCATTTTATCATTGTTACAGCTGCCCCCCACATTTGTTACAGCATCTTGATCTCCCACAGAAACTTTTCCATTTTCTACAAAGACAGAGATCAAACACATGGTGTTTACTCATCAAAGAGAATTACACATGGTGCGAGCTCACTAAAGAGAAATTACAAAAGTTCCACAATCTAAGCCCCCAAAAAATAACCTCTCGCATAGGATGAACTGACCTTGGGTGTGTGCCTGGACTTTCTCATGTTTATTGCTGTTTCTCAAAGTTGTGACCGTATCTTGATCACTCCCACGAACTTCATTGACTTCCCCACCATGCATGACAATACGGACATCAATAAGTAATGAAAAATCTATCTGCAGAAGAGCTTTACTCATTAGTGTTTTAAGATGAACAAGGAAAAACCAGAATGGAAAAGAAATTAGCAGACATGGCTCAGCCTCAGCTCATTAGATTCTAGAAGCAGTAAAAAATAACAAAAGAAAAATATTGTTGTACATCAATTTTCAAAAGAATAGACCATCACTAGAAAACTCTCACTTTCACATAGTTGAAATCCAGTATCAGCCATTTACTACCAATATCACAAAACATTGTGGATTCATTTGATGGTTTTCCCTCAATATTATCTCTGTTCCGCGTCCACAGAAAATACATAAATAATTTTTAAAAAATGATAGTTGTGCTTCTGATCATCTGATAGTAATTGAGGGATGTATTTCACTAAATCAGACTAACTTTCATCTTTTTCAGTGATAGTTTAAAGATGTTATTGTGTAATACAAGCAGAGTCCAAGCCTTTTTTCACTACATAACATATTTGCACATCATCATGATAGACAGAGAATTAAACAAAATAACCTACTATGAAATAATATTATTCTCTGTTTCACATTTATTTATTTATTTATTTATTTATTTTTTAAGGTTATTGAACTTGATGTGGAAGTATTAAATTGCGCAACTGATTAGGTCTAAAGGAAGATATATCATGGACAGGAGTTGAGGCTCCAGGTGAGGATGACACCTTACCGGCCAACATTATTCTTGCCAAAGAATAATAATAAACAGATAAAATAATTGATAATGCAGTATGTACCTGTAAAGAGCCATCTTCTGCATACAGGGACTCTGATTGTAAAACAGATGCATCTTCATCTATCTTCTTCTCAAACACAACTGGATATTCTGATACTGGTGCCAACCTAACCCTATTGGATTCAGAGTCATACCATGATATCTTGCCAACCTATAGGAAGAAGAACACCATTAATGATTTATTCAAAGTCAACATGATTATGAGTTGTAAATTAATTTAACCACAATAAGAGCTGTACTCGGAAGGCTGTAAGTTCGGGGGTCCAAGACAATGTTAGCTCAATCAGACGATATGCAATTACATCACCTTCCTGCAACACATTGAGAACATATTAATGCTTCAACCTCTTAAGTATACAAAACAGAAAACAACATCTTAGGCAGATAGGGAAATAAAGCAAAATCCAAGATATACATTGGCAGTTTTGGAGGCAGTCCAAGAAGTAAGTTGGCAAAAGGCTCAGAAACATTAAACAAAATGACAAACAGCTTTTTCATTTTCTCCCCCAAATGTAAGCAGTAATTATGAAAATTTGAAGGAAATGAACCTTAGGCGAGGTAGTATAATGTGGAAGCTTATCAAAATTAACGACCCTGCAAATCGGGATATCTTCCTCATTTGTCAGCATTTCAGAGAATTGATTGAAATTTTCATAATTATTCCTTTTGGAAAATGCAGCTTTCTCTTTGCCCCATTTTTGACCCTTCTTTTTGCTGGTAATTCCATTCCACTGAAAAGTTTCCTGAAGCATGATTTAAGAATATAAGTTTAGCATTAATAAAATCTTGTACCAAATTAGAGTGTATAAGTGACAGACTATAAAACATAAGAAGAAATAGATGTAAATCATAAGGCCATAAAACATATTTAATTATATAATATCAACAAGAATGACAAAAAGAAATGAAATTTTGAAAATAGATGAATAATAATGTACCGTTGGAATATGATTTTGCTGGACAGCTTGAACAGCATCCACTGGACAAAGATCAAAGGTTAGATACATTGTAATAACATGAAATGTGCTAATAGTGCAATCCTAGAATATCAACCTCTGATAGCAGCAACTAAACTTAAAAGCCAGAATCAGTAAGTCCCCATCCTACACTGACACACAAAGAGAGATAGAGCATCTGACCTTTATCAAGGGGCTCAAAACGAATATGTCCTGGCCTAATTACTACAGGAACAACGTCATCATCTGGATCACTATTTGGAACTGGTCGTTGATATCCTTCATGTAATTTTTTATTATCTTTGCCATGTGACTCTGGATCTGGTTGATGATGTTCATCAGAAAGATTTTGAACATCTTTATCAAGTGATTGAAGATTATCTTTTGCGAGTGATTGCTTCTGATGCAGCTGAAAAATTGAATATAACAAATGAAAAAACACATTGCAAGCCATGACACAAGTACCCTTTTTCAATGGGCAAATTGGGAAATACTGATACAATCAGATTTTTGTGAGTTGACTTCTCTCACTCTCTCCCTCTTTTTTATTTTTTTGGTATGATTTATTTCAGGGTCAGTGCAAGTGAGTCAAACATAAATACTGATCTTAATGGTATAATAGATTTCACAATTTTTATAAATGCAAAATACCTCCATCTTTTCAAGTTTAGCTTGTTCCCTCAGCCATCGTCTCTTGGCCTTTTTGCGTCGAGCACTTCTACTAGGGAGCTGACAACAAAAATGGATCTCAAGAGTCAAAATTATGCATGGTCTTCAAAGACATACCATGATCCACTAGCAAAAGTCCGGTAAGCTAAAATCATGATGGCATAACATATATTGAAACATAATGGATATTGTATAGCAATTCAGTCACAACTTTCAATTCTGAAAACAGCAATGAAACTCTGTTTGTATAAAGCAGGTGAGTTGAAATCAACAAAATTTGGACCAACTCATTGGTTTCAGCCAAAATAAGGGAGTGCTCACCATGAGTCTAGGTAAATTTGTTAAACAAGAAATTCCAAAACTCATGCAAACTTGAGTTAAATACATCATTTGAAAAAGTAGATATCACACATGAACAATCATTGAACGGTACAATTGTATATAGCTTCACAATAATCCTGCTATGCAAAGGTTACTAAAACTGAAGATTGTGATAATCAAACCAACATTCAAAATTCCACCCATCTCATACATTAAAGACAAACCGAAAACTATAGGTCCAATTAAAACATCAATGTTTAACCAAAACCTTTTCAGTTCCAAGAGGTGTAGAGGAAAAATCCACATTCCCCTTGCCATTTTCTTGAATCTGAGAGAACCTACAAAATTGAAACCAAAAAAAAAAAAAAGGAGAAAAAGCATTCCATAAGCTAAAGGAGTGAGCAAGAATAAATGAAAATGGTAAGAGTTCTGGAACACATCCACAAACAAACACCTGTAAAGATGTTCAAGAAATGAATTAAATACACCACGACCAGCCCTCTTATTATGAGCATGAGGATGAGCAGGAAAGAAGAATTGTAAATAGGTGCAAATAAACTTCAGAATAACTAGACTCTGAAGTTGGAACTCTCATTCATATGTGTGCAAGGTACACACCATGCATTTATCTATTTTTTACGGATAAGAAGCAGAAAGCTAAAGATTTGAAATAAAGTACTACAGAAGATTTGGGAATTACAAGAGAAAAATACCAAAAATCTACAAATC
>CP135537.1:6688962-6710477 GCA_032402905.1 Khaya senegalensis | reverse complement strand
TATATATATATGTATATAAATAAAAGAATTAAGAATCTTTTACTTTTACACTTTTTTTAATTGTTAAATCAATATATTTTTAATAGTTAAGATTAAATATAATAAATATATTAATTATGATGTATTAATTATATAAATTAAATTTAAAATTAACCATTAAAAATATATCAATATAATGAATAAAAAAAAGTGTGAGAAATTATTTAAAGTTAGGAAACTCCAAAACTTTTTCCTTACTTTTTCCTTACATATATACTGGAATCACATTGGTTAATTTCATGGTTACAAGTATCAAAAGCACTTTATTTCTAGACATTGGATTCAATAGTCACTGTAGAGAAGAAGGGAATCTTAATTACGTTGCTTCAATCAGACCGTTAAAATTNTCACTGTAGAGAAGAAGGGAATCTTAATTACGTTGCTTCAATCAGACCGTAAAAACTAGTGGCATAGCACGCCATCACCATATGCTGCTACACTAAACTAAACTAAGCACGTCCAATCATAATACCCATAAATAGGAAGGTTAAGAGCAACGATTGCACCATTTGGAAGCATCGAGAAATTGCTTTCAACAGTTTCATAAGCCACATACCCCACTCTACCGGACACAACACTCATATCCTTATCGACATTAATAGATTCTTATCGAATCTAATATTAAACTAAAAAATTAATAATAATACATATTTTCTTTCAAACGAACTTTAATTTTAAATTTTGTTATTAGTTCTCGTAAAAGTTAACTCAAGCTTAGGAATGAGCTCTATATGATATTAATGTTCAATATCAAGCAACACCTTGAATGTGCAAAATGCAAAAGCTTATGAGAATGTACAGCAAACTAGCAGCTACCAAGCCCATGCACATCGACAAGAGCTTTTGATTCAGATAACCATAATATGGCAATCAAATTTCATTAAGCTTCCCAAATGGGGAGAAGCAAAAGCTATTCTAGTGAGAAACAATATGGCTACTAAACAAGGAAGGAGGTGCGAGACAATGTCAGCAAAGCAAAACTCTTGACAATTAGTCTTCTTCTGTCCAACTACACCACATAGATTGGCTGATAAATGCAAAACAATATCAAGGAATAAAAATAAAATACTAGATTCCTAAAGTAGCAAAAAAAAAAAACCAAAACATAGATCTTTGTACAATACTGCTGGCATCTGAAGAAAATTTACACATGAAATTAAAAATCATATCAAACACCAAAATTACAGAACAAAAACCCAACATCCCACAAACCAGTACTGGTCTTTGTATAAGAATACAAAACAACAACAGCAAAGCAATAGAAAGCATGCATCTACATATTGCAGCCATTGGCAAGAAACAGTTAACCCAGCTTGCAATTTTCCTTACCAACCAAGTAGAACCCATCAGAACAATACACAATAAGGTGGGTATCACAGAATATGCCACTTCGTAACAGATAATGTCATCCCTTGTATACAGATGTAAGGAGACTGAAGACCAGAAATCCTATTCATTGAATAGCACTTTTTAAATAGTCTAAAAACAAACAGGAAAGCTTTCCTATACATTTTTCTGGCATAACCCAGAGACATGATCTATACAACCAATTTCCATCAAGGAAAAGAGTACAAATGAAATACTTTCTTCAAATCCGATTACAAGAAGTGTATACTTCATGAAAGCAGAAATATACACGGAACACTGTGCCATGCCTTCATCAAGAACATGCCCAAAACTCTTGATTCCAGCCCAGTATAATGCAGCAGAAGTCCATAATTTATGACTTATATCTCATTTAAACCTCAAATATTACATAAATATGCTTAAAAGAAACTTCAAAAATCCTCTTATCTTTTATGGTAGTAATAGCAACAAATTTTACATTTATTACAACAATTAATTACAGCTGAAACAGCAATCCCAGGTTACAATTTACCAAAAGCTCATCACACTATCCTAAATTCTCAGTTACACAGCATTAAATGTGATCAAGATTGGGCCTCAAAATCAGTACAACATTTTCACAAAGCTCACAATGAGCCACAAATACTCAAATAAACAATGAAAGAGGCCATTACATGCTGTGGACCCAATACATGAATTCAACTTTACAAAAGATGAAATGATGCTATACAAAGTGGTATAAAAACCTATATACTGCACCCGTTCTATATTGGACAAGTTCATGGCTTCACTATTTCTAGACATTTTCTTCCGGGAAGCAATTTACATTCTTAAGGGGAGCTTGAGGGACAAAGAGTGAGAGCCAAAACTTTCAAGGCTTCGTTTGCATACTTGACAGACCAAAGCCATTATTTGAGGAAGCAAATGAATGCAGCCCATCAAACACATCTTTCTCGAGGCTCATCCATTCATGAAAACAGAGGGTTGCCAATCCACTCCCTGAATATGATGATAAAAAGGAAAGCCCTCATGTCAACAGGCTTTAAAAAAGAAAATCAGCCTGCCAAAGACACCACTCAACTTGATGCCTCTAAGACTAATTGTTGCAAATAGCACTACATCAAACTATGGGGACCATATTCCCGACAATTATTGCATCAATCACAACCACCGGTGAACGTGGGCCTTACGAAAGCCCCACATGATCAAAGGTCCAGATTAAAATATTGCAGGGATACGAAGTCCTTAACTAGAAGGTATATGCCCCTCATAATCAAATGACGATCAAACTCAACCATCTCCAAACTCACCCCTTTCAGTACACAACTCTAAGCGCCTTAGACATCTATAAAACACATACATCAATAATTTGGTTGATATTTTGTATGGTTACTAAAACTAACAGACCAAGCTGAAATCTGTGACACTGGATATGATAACTTTCATTCTAGAATATACCATAATAAAATAAAATCATTTACTAAAAATTGTATAAATTTTTCTAATATATTAATAGCCACCAGAATTACAGAATTTCTATAGCCCAATGTATTATAATTTGGACATAGAGTTGTCATATAGGTAAAATAACAATTTGGAAACAGAAAAAATGTTTAAGGGGCTGTTTTAACAATCCAATGTTTGTGAAGTTCAAAAGAATTATTCAAATAAAATCAAACAATTGAAACTTTGATGAAAAGTATAAAAGATGAGAACAAGAAGGGAGAGTGAAGTTAGAACGGAAAGTAGGCAACCAGCTTCAAGCAAAGCTTTTTCTGTTTGCATAATTATCATTTTTTTCTAAAGAAACAGATCAGATTATGCTCAAAGGACAAGAAAAGGAGATAAAAATGATACAAAATAGGCAAACAAGCACACCACCCAACCATAGTAAAAGGTAAATGAAACAACTAAAGACAAAAAGAAAAGCAAAACGACCAAATATGGCTTATTTGGAACAGCCTCCCAAGAAAATCGTTAAGCCAAATAAAACTAATTTCTTCAAGAAAAGCTTAAACACTAACATTCTTAGTTAAGCATTCACTAACATCCAAAAGAGAAAATCAGATTTCTGGACCAATAACTCTAATAATTCTTAATCTGACACTTATATCAACTAATCTTTTACCTGCAATTTCAAGAAAAAGGAGAACAACCATAAAAAATTGAAAATTCTAAGAAATCCACTACTCCAGCAGCACGAATAATACTGCACATACATCGCTCTACAATCCACCCTAGGAGCGTGAATAGCATCCACTTCATAAATAGTTTCCATGCAATATTTCACTAAAACATTGCTAGAATGACTCTCTGATAAACCCAAACTTATGAAGAAAATAATATAGGAATTATACATGCCAACCGTTACTTCTCTTCTCAAGAGAAACAATCAATGGGAAGATATAAAGGCTACATATTAAACATGATCAAATCCAAGAGAAAACCCAAAAGTTGGACTTCAATTTTGAGACACAGCTAAAAATTTGAAAACAGTAGGACTTCACGGCAATTAACATTTAAGGAACAACATCCTCCATTTTGACTATTACACATAGAACCACTGGCACCGCTGACAAATCTAACTGCCGTAATGAAATGCTAATGAATTTTAATTCCAAATTTGTATCTGAATGTCACTCTAAGCAATACAAAGGGTCCGCCAGGACACAGCTATCACATGCATTGAACAAAATACTAAAACATGCAGAGATCCGGACATACAAGGATATTTTAAATAAAATCCCAAGCTAAGCAACTTAATGAGTTGGCCTGGTCAACCATATTCTATTGTCAACAAATGCAACCACAACCCCACAAGAAACACTTCAAATTATGAATAAAACTCACATGTATGATCTTTATATTCAAAGAAAATGATAAGCAGAAAAGATATTTCCGACCTGGGAATGATGCCAGCTATACAGAGAGGGAAATGCAAAGAAACAGATACAAGGAGCAGCCAAATATTTTCGGCAAAATTCAACAGTGGGATAAGTTAAAAATGAAAATATACATAGAAAATGTCTGGGCCTTTATCAGTATACTTTCTAATCCTGTGGCTTCATCCCAACACTTTTACTGAAGCAACAAATTGGAAGATAAGCTGGTGTAGAAAAGCATATTGGCAATTAATTCAAACTACCATATAAAACAAGCAGCCTTTTAAGCACATGAAGACCACAAGCCCCATAAACCATTGTCTCAGAAACAGGATTCGGTAGAATAAAGATAAAGACAAAGGGATACTCAGTGGCAGGATTTCAAGAGTCTAACCCCACAGAGAATATCTGTATTAGTATGCAACTCAAAGTCACTCATCAGCTTTTAACAAACAAATAGGTGCTGCTAATGTTTCCAGAATGCAGTATGGAACAACAGAGAATCTATTCCTCCTTCCTACAAATACGAGAACTTACTTTTCCTTCAAGAAGCCACTCTGCATTTGGGCCAAGGAAAACTGCGGACAGTGATAGTCATAGATACGGACTATGAGGTCTTGTATGACATGCCACAGAAGAATGAACAGTGTGATTCTGTCATTCTGATGGTAGCCGTCTCCTCTTCCCGTAATCCACATCTCTAGATCGAGATCTGTGATCTTCTTCTGGCATTGCTCGGGACCTGCTCCTGGATCTTGAAGAAGAATGCCCCCTGTCCCAGTCATCATCATGAGCTGAGTCACGATCTCTTTGCCGATGGTCACGAAAACTATCTTTTTCGTCTCTGTACCTGTGATCCCTGCGATCTCTTTCAGATCTGTCCCAGTCCTGCTCCTTCTCCTCTCGATGCCTTCTATCAGTGTTCCCTGACCAGTCACGCTCAGAGCCCCATTCCTTTTCCTGGGAGGCAGCACTTGACCTTGCTCCCTTTTCATGATTTACCTCTCCGTACCCATAATCAGAAGCACCATCATCACCACCATAACTTGACTCCCTTGTCCTCCAACCATGCTCCTCTCCTCCCCATCCACCCATGCTCGAGTCATTCCACATTCCCGGATGGGGTCCATCCATTCCCGAAGAACCTATCATTCCCATCCCGTTAGCTGCCATCCCTCGGTTAAAGAAGGCAGGGTTGACATGAGGAGCCACCCCGGCAAGTCCCATTGCATTAACTGCAGGAAATGAAGGAAGCATGCCAGGAAAACCAGGACCTGAAAAACCTCCATAACCACCTCCTCGACCCATATATGTTGGATCAAACCCTCCCATCATATTTTGTGGATGCATCATACCCCCAGCTGGACCCCCAAAGCCAGGACCTGCAAGCCCTTGTCCATAACCCACACCACCAGCACCACTTCCTGATCCAGAACTGCTCCCAATCATGTTCTTTGCCCCCATAGGCCCTCTTGCTCTCATGGGTCCACCACCAGGACCTCTGTTCAGTACACCCTGCCCCCCTCGTCCCCAGCTGCCCCTTCCATAATTCCTACCTCCATCACCACCTTGATAATTCATATTACCACCTCTCCCCACACCATCATTCACAGGCCTCCTTCCCTGAGGCTGTGATTGAGGCTGGCCTTGGGTTTTGTTCATATAAGAAGCTCCCATCTGCTTCAATGTTTGTGGAGAAGCAAAAGCCACAACACAGGCCCGTCCATTGAAAACATGACCATTCATTCCCTCTTTGCAAGCAGCTGCAGCAGTTGAATCATAGAATTCAACTTGGCAGTAGCCTTTGGATTTACCACTAGCTCTCTCATCAAAAAACTTAATCTCCTTGACCCTTCCATACTGAGACAAAACACTTTCAAGCTCCAAATCAGTTGTCCACCAATGTAATTCTCCCACAAACAGCATTGTCCCACCATTTTCTGTCGGAGGCCGAATCTGATTTTCATTCACCATTGGCCGATTGGCATTTGCATTTACAACCATCGGACTAGCTGGAACCTGTAGAGCACCATGAGGACCAGCAGTGCCACGATTTGCCAAAGGTGCAGGCTCATTGGCTACTCTTGTGGGCATATTAGAGGGGTCAACCCCAGTTTTTGGGGGAACGGATGTCAATCCTTGAAAACCCATACTTCTGACTTGGGCATTGTGGGGCATCTCTGGAACACTCCCTTTCTGTTGAATAGAAGCCCCATCAGGGTAACTAGCAGATCCCGTGTTCGGTCTGTCAACAGCAACCTGCACATCATTTTGAGCAGGAAAGTGGCCCCCTGCATTAGAATACTTTCCTTCAACAGAATCCCCAGGGATGTTTAACCCTTGTGAGCCCCCAGCTTGCAGTCGTGGCTCAGGAACACCAGTTTTCTGAGCTTGAAGTCCTCCATTGCCGACACTAGTGGGTGGGGGAGGTACCTCAGGCTGCTGAAACTGCAACAGGCCATCTCCAACATTAACATCATTATATAGGTCATCATACTCATCATCTTCTCCCATCAACTC
This sequence comes from Khaya senegalensis, assembly GCA_032402905.1. Classification (NCBI taxonomy): domain Eukaryota; kingdom Viridiplantae; phylum Streptophyta; class Magnoliopsida; order Sapindales; family Meliaceae; genus Khaya; species Khaya senegalensis. The sequence continues at coordinate 6,703,689 of CP135537.1, read as the reverse complement.
TTCATCTGCAAGAGCAGGTATGGCTCCACCTCCCTGGTACTGCATCTTATTAGCTCCTCCATACTCCTCTTTGTAATCTATTTGCTCTTCAGCCATTGAATCCATTTAAGCTGAACAAGTCATATCGAAATAAAGAAATATTATTGCTATTCCTCCTATACCAATCTACAAAATTATTCTCAATCTCCACATCAACAGGATTAAAGAGACAAAGATCTGTCACACTTCAAATACAAACATTCTTATGCACAAATAAAGCTCAAATCAAAGATGATCAATCAGAATGCTATAAAATTGCAATTTCTTCCTAAATGATAAATACACAACCAAAGTAAGAAAAAACAAAACTATAAGCATGTTTAGAACAAAGAAACATAAAAATTCAGCTTCCGCAACAACAGGGTTATCCAGAAATAAGATCAACTGATTTATAGATCAAAAATAGCAGTAAAAGAATTCCCACACGCAACCATAACAGTATCAGTACAAAATATCTACTACCGACCTATAAATATATTAAGAATCACAGGTTATATTGTCACTAAATATACAAATCTGCAACACCCACCAGATAAAATTACACGAATCACAAATACACCGTTCACCCATGTGAAAAATAACGAAAACATATGAATCTTCAACACCCATTTCATAAAGTCGAAGGGCAGAAATCGACAGACATCCCTGACACTTGTTTACACGATACAGTAAACAAAAATTACATATATTCCAGTGGAAACTAACTGTGGATGACCAAAGCATAACAAAACATAGAATCTAATTGATGTAAATGGCGTTTAGAGAGATTCTCTTACTCTATCTTCTGATTTTTATTAAACCCTTCCCTCAACCTGCTACCAAACTCGATCGAATTATATCCCACCTCTTTCTGTCAGATCATATATACATATTTTTTTTCCTTTTCAACTTCCGTCGTACCGTGAAACCCTTGTCCGATTTGATTCAGGTTTCGTCCTTCCCAGTAGGCCAATACATGATTTCTACCTTATCTTAAGCCCCAAAAAGATATAATATTATTTTAATTAACCTTGTTATTTCGCCTTTGCGTTGTAACGGCTGTTTTTGGTCAAACTTCTTTTCATTAGTACAAAATTTCATCTCAGAATTTCTCCCTTCTTACCCTAAAATGATGAAATACAAAAGATAATGCCAAAAGGGATATTAAAGTAATTTAGAACAGACTGACAGTGATGTGCGGTTTTCTAATTACCATAATGCTGTGCTATTTTTATCCCTGGCAAAGCATGCCATATTAGGGTAAAGTTACAGAATTCATCTGCAATATTTCTATTCGCTTTTTAACCAATGACACAACTTTTTCTCTGTCTTGTGCTCGTGTTGGTTACCATGAACAACTTCTTAAGACTGTAAACTGACCGAAACGCGGAGGTGTTCATGAGAAATACATGTTGTTTACGCTTGGGACAAAATGGGTTATTGTTTGCAGATGGTATGTTTTGTTTCACCGAGTTTCTAATTTGTAAGAGACATCCCGGCCTTGCCTCGGCTATTTGCTGCTGTGAAATTCAGTTCACAGCACAAATTGGGTTGACATCGACCCATAATTTGGGCTTTTTTTTTTTAATTTTCAAGAACTACTAACGCATTACAACCAATTAATAACCGGAAAATATATTCAAAGTGGGACCAGAATTTTGGATCTGTGCAACTCCGGCATATTCATGCCCTTCTACGAATCAGAATTCAATATGTTGGTACAATCACATAAAAGTAAGTGCTTGCCTTAAAACAGTATGGGAATAAACAACCAAAACAAAGAGACATCATAACTCAACTTTAAGTCAGGGGTAGGGCTATTGAGTCCCACACTGACTTGAAGTTGCAGCTAAACTCACACTACGATACATTCCATTGGGACAAATACTGCAAACTCAAAAGACCACTATGCCTGTTTCATGATAAACTTGTACAACATTCTTTGATTGATATAATGTACAGAATCTGCACCTAAAAATCAATTCAAATAAACAAATTTCTAACTCAATTTAGAGCTTCCGTTGCTCCAAACAATATGATCAAGATTTCCTATCTCAAAATGTACTTGGTGAAATAATATCTCCCAACCAAATTAATTTAAAAAAAAAATAGAGAAAAAAAAGGGAAAATTGTATCCCATCCTTCGAAGCTGAACACTTAATATGCAATTCAGATAAATCCATGTTTACCTAGTTGATAATTCTTATATCTGATCTGAACTGCCAAAAGGGCTCTACTTGTAACACAATTGACCGCTTCCCACTGTCTGATGGGACAAGACCTGAAGCTTTCTAATAAAAGAATGAATACAGGACACCTACTTATCTTTTTTCCTCAATTAAGCAATGTCAATATTTTACACTTCTCACCCATGAGTTCATGTCAACACCTACCAAAGATGTGAGGAGGGAAGTGAGCATAGGTTTAAGGCAATTCATGGAACAACATCAGGAAATGACTCTGCCCTCCCAAACAATCAACCGAAATTGGTCTTTGAATCAATACATCCCCTTGAAAACAGGATTTGTACGGCATATGCTTGCTCCATATTCCTCGTACTCTGCTTTTGTATGGCAAGCCTGTACACCATGTAGGAACTTCAATATAGAAATCAAAAATAGAAAAAGAAATTGGTTTATGAATAATCATAAACCCCACTAGTAGTTATAACAAGAACACTGACAAACCAACTAACAAAACTAAAAGATAAGGTGAGCTAAATGTAAAAATTCATCCAATTAAACTTGTAAAGTGATTGAGAGTCCCCTTCCCAACCTCACAATTTTTTCCTGAGAGCCCAATATGTACACATGCATGCACACAACATACATACATAAATATCATAGCCCATTTAAACTAGCAAAGTGCTTGAGGGGGGCCATAAAAGTCAGTCTCCTTGAAAAACCAATGAGTGTAAAAGTTACGTGATTACACAAGAAAGCACCTTAAATAGTCCAGCCAACTATATCAAAATAATCATAGTCTGTCATTTATAACACAGTTTTAGCCTCTTTTCTTTTTAAGTTAACTTAATTATCTTACATGCTATTAGAAAAACCTAATTCATTTACAGCCTATTACACCTATCAATATGATGATGAACCAAGGTTTTCAGATGGTGGGGTGAGAAGTCAGACCGCAAACATTATTTTGAATTTCATCTCTCAATCAAGGGAAACCTTTTAAATCTAAAAGAAGCAGTAACAGGGATACAAAGCTGATATACAGGAAGGAGAACTTGGGATATGAGTAGAAAGTTGAACGTCAGTTTGCAGATTCAAAGAAAATGAAAAGCAAGCACCATTGATCTAAAGTTTTAAAATGATCATACCGCAAAAAATTCAGGTGTTGACGCAAGTACAGAACCACCAAACCAGACTGCAAATCTCTGGATAGAATGGCTGACTACATTAACTTCCACAGGTTGTGTCTAGAACCAATAACCCAAAAAAAGGAAAGGGAGGAATGCATGATCAACTCGTCGTTTCTTTTGTTAATAATAATCAAAGTTTTATCTATATAGTATGAAAATAAAAGTAAATGATATACAACTAAAAAAATATTTACTTTGACTTCCCCACCAAGTCGAGCATCAGATGCAAGAACCCGGGCATCCACAATCTTCTTCAGGTCCCGTTGCAACCTTCTATGAAAATCCTTGAACATTGTTGAACCCCCGGATAAAACTATATTCTGAAGCAAACAAAACCAACTAGATAGGAAAATATTCATAAAGCCAGATCTAAGCACACTCCAAAGGCACTATATATAGATCCATGAATGTATAGTTAAAGAAAATAAGGCAAACAACATATAATTGAAGGCACAGATGAATGAAGTTAAAATCATTGTTAGTCTGGCAACCAACAAAGCAAATCCATGCCACCACCTCTGAGCTCTACCCAGTAAAGGTAGCTCTTACTGTTTTGTTGTGACATATCTCACTTAAGGACCAAAATATACTACCTTTTCCTTTTCTAATCCCATATATACCTTATACAAAGCCCTTCTTGTGTCAATTGGAGCAGACTGGATACATTTGTCTATCACAGCTGGCAAAGGAGTGGTGAAGTCGCTGCTATAGATCTCTGGATTAAAGAACACCTGTCAAACAAGGCAAGTCAGTAGAACAACCAGCAGCAAGCAGCACACGAGAAGCAACCACAAGCAAAACAGTCACTGATGTTTAATGTCTGGCATACTCAAACAATGTTCTTCCATCGAATTATTAAAAAATTTGTCTAACAAAATGTAAAATAACATATAAATTAATACGAGGAAAACTTCAAGGCACAACCAAAAGTCCAAGCATTTCTTATGGTTTTAATAGAACTCCTCAGGAAGGTCTTCTAGACTTGCCACAAACAAGGACATGAAGGTTGCATCAGTCATCCTATTCAACTGAACACTTTATTTATTAAAATGGGAAGAAAGCCTAAAGTGACATTCATTAGAAAGATATATGCACTTGGGATAGAAAAAAACAAACCTCAGGGCCAAGAAATCTTTCATAACCTATATCACACGTGTATGGTGCCCCCGTCTTTGGTTTGATACCCCTCCAATGCTTAATATATTTCGCTGGTTCTTTGTCATGCTTGTTGAACTCCTGAAATCATTGAAGGAATCATCTATGTTTCTCATCTTCAACATGAAGATTGTACCAATATTCTTCAACTTAAATTTTTCAAGGAAGCAAACCTTGACTATATCTGAACTTGTATAGCAATACATTTCCTTCACTTTTCGAGCTACTTCAAATGAGTCTTCCGGTGGTACATTCTCACCTCTTTCCTACAAAAAGCAATAATTAAATGAAAACCTTGTGAGTATTCAGTCATTACTGTACAATTTATCTATCTCATGTATGACAGGCATATAACAACTCTTTTTGAAGCCTAACAATAATTTCTAAAACTGTGATGTTTTTATCAACATTTACAACCAAAGAATCACCATTAGTGGAAACAGAGGAACATTGGAGAATCCCACAATGACCTATCCCATATCACAACAAATGGAGCTGCATGGTAGAAAGTCACAAATCAAGATCGGGGGTTTCACTCCTTATATGAGTGTAGATGAAGAGTTCATATTCGACAACAAATTGATGTGGAAACCAAGCAGACGGATTACTACAATTATCAACTGAAATATCCAAGGCAATTGCTACATATCTGAATGACTACATATATCATATCAAATACCCAAGATCGTTACTAGATGTCGGATTTGTTTTATAGAAATCACTCTTTATCACAAAGCTATTAAGTGTTTCTAGTAAGCCCCAATCTATATTCAAAAAGCCAACATAATAAGATGCTACAGTAAAATATATCACAAGATTGCTGTATCATTTTAGTCCTCATAATGCTGCATTCATGGCATTGTATCTTTTGTTTTTTGAGGATAAAGAGCTACATTCTAAAACAACTAAGTCAAAGCCCTTAAAATTCATCAATGGATAACAAGCTTTTACAGGAGGCCCACTTGTATAATCCTAGGTTTCTTACAACCCAAGAATCTTCAATAATTAACATTGGAAGGGATACAACAAGCAAACACACTAAAATTATTGGCCATACTGAGGAAGGCAAAGCAGGCATACCCTCATGAGCTGCTGAATAAAAAGAGTGACATCTTTTCCAGCAATAGGAATTGACTTAATGCTGCTCCCAATGACATAACCATCTGCAACAGGCACAACATGAGTAGCCCCATCTCCAACATCCACTACAACTCCTGTCATCTCACACTAAACAGAAACATATGTCAATCTAAATGGAAAAGTATTGAAAGTTTAAAAAAAAAGAAGAAGAAAAAAAAACACATTTGGATTTCAGCCAAGGGTTTAAAAAAAATAAATAAATAAACAAAGGGAAAACACAAATTCTTGCAACCACAAAAACCTAAGCTACCAGATCGGTAATACTCAGGAAAAGTTGTGTTCACTCTATATCTGTTTTTCCAAATATTTGTTCAGTATTCAGAACCCTAGCAAGGAAAAAAGACCAATCCTGCAATTTTTATACAGCCGCGTGTTTATAAATTAATCTCAATTCAGAGGCTTTACAAATAAAATTCAGACAATTATAGAAGTCTGTGGTCACTTTCATGCAACTCCATGTAGACCTCCTAATGCTCGAACGATTTCCAAGCTCAGTCAAGTCCTACAAATATGTCATAAAATCTTTCCTACTCACAAACAAGCCAGACCAGACAAACTCTCTACGGACTGCCCAGGACAAAGTTCAGTAGATTAGTTGATTCATTTTGGACATACTTGTTTATATTTAAAAGTTTTAAATTTGATGCTTCAGAATCAGAGCTGATTGTTGCTCCGTGAATGACTGACTTCATAAGATTTCTACCAACAGTATTGAAAGGAAAATAAGATTATCAGCTTGAAGCAGCAGGTATATTAATTTTGTCTCACGGAAACAGCATAGAAGTAAGTATGTACTACCAACAACAGAGTTAGCTCCTTTTTGAATTTGTAGCCCTATACTAACTAAATCATTTTCCACTGAACAGTTTGAAAACCAAATGTCAATGTTACCATAAGTAAATGTAATTCTAAAAATGATAACAAAAACCACTAAATGTAACACACTTCAATCCTAGTGAACTGAACGTACATAAATGCTATATAACAATACATACATTGAACTTTAAACACTAACCTTAGATGTTGTGTAACCAGCCGCGAGAGCAAGCACTGAATTTACCGCAATATAAAGGCCTGGGACATTAAAAGTCTCAAACATAATCTCACCAGTATACTCTCTACTCTCAGGTGCAGTAAGTGGGCTCTCAGTCAACAAAAAGTAATGATCCTCGGGATCACACCGCAAGTAGTTAAATATACACTGTTGCCAATACCTCTCCATAGCGTCCCAATTATCAACCTGACCATGTCTAATAGGATAACTAAGGTTATAACTACTGCTAGATCGGGATTTCGCGAGCGCTTCATCTCCGATCAAGAAGTCAAGGTCGGCCATTACGCCTGCGTTGTACTGGGCAAGCCAATTGGCCTTTGAAGAAGTTCTTGTTTGATTTAGAAATGACTCGTTGACGGCTACTACTGTTGGAAGAATAAAACATGGCTCTACATTACCCGCAAAACCCATCTTAGTATACCTGCAATACAACCAAAAAAACCCAAAAAAATGCGATTAAAAAATTTTTGAATATACAGATGGCCTGCAACAAATAAAACACGAAAATCCGGACCCATACACATGAGGAATTTTAGCAAACAGATGGTGTAGAATAATTAAAAAATAAAACAATTTCATCAAACAGGTAGTGTACGCATATATTTTCGCAAACACGAACAATGAATTCTGTAAATGAATAAAGACAATAGACGTACCCGGTACCGTTGTCGATGACGACGGCAGGTCGAGAAGCGGGGTCCATCGCAGAGAGAAAAGAGTTGATTATCGTGGTGGTGGTAGTGGATCCGCGACTGAGATCCAAGAGAAGGTTCAAGGCAATTGATCATGATCGTGGAGAAAATGCCGATGGTGATATACCAAAGACTTGAATCGCAAGTGAAAAGAGCTACTCAACCCACAGCTTGTTTTCGGTCGCTTGTGGTTGGTGGTAAATCCTACACCCATTTCAACAACGAGCACGAAAACGATAAATCCTCTTCATCAACTTCATAATCATTGCCGTTTACTTCCTTTTCATTTTCCGTTTCCGTGGTTGTATGGCCTCGAATTTCGATACTTTTCTTGGCAATCAATATAACTAAACTACGCTCTGCACATATGCTAAACTACTATCTGTCGGTTCGAGTTGACTCTACTGTACTTGAAGGTCGATCTGGACCGGTTGATATACTGACCTTTAAACCCGACCAATTCTTTACTCAATTGAACCACCACTGGGCCCAGAGGTATTCGATGTCAGCGTCAGAGCAGCGTTAATAATGTGCAGTGATTACAGCGGATAATTTCCTTGAATACTAGCTTGTAGTTATCGCGTTTATCGAACCAACTTTTAAAATAGAAGGCTGAGAATTTGATGGCACCAACGCCGACGAGAAATTGAGAATCAATGACGGTGGATCGGGCCAGTTGTTAAAGTGAGCTCGGGTCATTTGCCTTGAACGCTAATCAAGCTTAAATTTTTTAATTATAAAAGGGACAACAACTAATCAATTGTAATAATTGTTTTGCAGTAAGTGAACTGGGCTAATACCTGGGCCGAGTCTTGACTAGGTGGACCGCACCTCTTAATTCGAACCAGGTCAAGCCCAGATTAGAAGAACACTGCTGCATTGCAACGGGCCGAACATGGGCCGAGCTCGGGTCAATTGAAGTGGGGAAGGGATAAGAATCCAAAACCAGTACTGAATATAATTAAGTAAATCTCCGAGAGCCATAAACTATAATTTAAACAGGAAACCTGCACTGCACCCGCAAATGATTGCACGTGCGATCACGTTAACTCTAATAAAGGCACGTGACACATGGTCACATGGAATACAAAATAGAAGGAGTTGTAGTTAGAGCGGTATTATTATATCAGTATTATTGATATGATGAAATTATTTAATAAATAAGGTGAAAAAAATATTTTTATTAATTATGAATTAAAAAAATTAATAAAAATATATATTTTTTATTATATTAATTAAATAATAAATTTTTTTGTTAATTTTTATATTTATTACTAATAAAAATATTTTTTTATTTTATTTATTAAATAATTTTATCATATTAATAATATATTAACAGTAACACAGTCTTATCCAAAATTTTCTCGGCAAACAAAATTTGAGCCACTGGGCCGCCACCACAAGCTCCGCGTCAGTCAGTGTTGTTTTATATTGCCAAGCCATTTTCCTTCTGCAAATCGAAGGCTGTAGACCATGCATCTTGCTTGTATACATGAATGTGCACGTCTAAGCATCTTCTTTCAGTGTCTGTGCATCTAGTTAACTAGTTTTGTAGATTAAGTTTTGTCATACGACTGGATTTTAAGCAGAATAGAGTCTGTGTGCTCGAGACTTGTTCGTGTCCATTCGCGTGCAGCATAAAGCAGAAGTAAATTGAGAATTTGGCAGGCGAATAGGTGTAGCCGAGGCCTGAAGTCCGCATATGAAAGCTAGAATTTAATGTCAGTTGTTTCTTAAAGAGCGATTAGTGGTTTGGTAAGTCCCTATCCTATGCTATAATGACAGTGAATGATCGCGATGGTCGTTAGGGCTCCAAAATATCCAAGCTATCACCATACTCTATGCACTGTCACCCTTTCGTCCTTGCAAATCAGAATTCGGAACCCAAAAGTACAAATTGGCAGCATAACCAAATCAGTTGCTGCAAACACTTTTAACGGAATTGTTGTGGTACCAAAATGTCCCGAAAACAATGCTAATATTATCGGAACTCAATATCTCTCGTGTATATTATAATATTAAACGTAAAATTTATAATAATTAATATAAAATTTTTAAAAAATTAAATATATTTTGTGTTCAATTAACAAATTTTAATGATATAATTTTGCTAATTATGGAGGTAAGAAGGACAGGGGTAAGAAACAGACAGCACTGTGTGCGATGCATGGTGCAGATTTGGCGCGCACAAAGAAATCTCTGGGCTTAGCCATTCACTCCCACAATCGGCCAGTATCCTATTACGGTGATCCCATTCGTTGTTCACTAATCGCTTTCGTACCTATGAAATGACGTGAACACCCTCGGTCAACATCGTAAAGAGTCATTTATCGCCGGAAAAGAACAGCACTAAGGGCTTGGCAAAACCGTCATTTATATTGAGCCATCACAGCCATGGGCCACGGCCCGAAAAGGCGTCTTCCCCTCACCCAACGGACACGCTCATCCCCACCCCCAATAACTACACAACCTGTTCTCCAATGCGCACGTTAGCTGTCTCACCACTATCACTAGAACACATGTAATGAAGTATGAAATAAAGGAAAAAATAGCCATTTTTATTTATTTATTTTAAATAAATACTGGGTTTTGGTTCTACCTGCTGCCTAGGCTTGAAGGCCAACACTGGCTCTACACTGAATTGCACTGACGACTGCCATAAATGGATCTGTGGGCGCACTGCACAATACTCATAAATTGTAACTGCATGTCACTTTGATCTCGGTATGCCGTTTCGCTTTCGATCTTATGTCATTTCCGAAACGTTTCGTTTCACTCTCCTTCACTTTTCCGAGCCCCGATCGGGTTCGCATTCCGCTTTTACCGAACGGAACTACTGCAATCTGAGCTCCTTTCACTGTATTCAGCCCAGCGGTCATAATACGTTTAGGTGACCGATCGTCGTTTCGATAGTGAATGCCGTGGTGGTTATAATGAATCCTCTGTGCTGCATTGCTCCGGTTTCGACCGATCGGGATCGGGCCAACACAGTGGTTGCAAAATCAGCGAATCATTGTCAGTTAGGGCTCGAAACGGCCACGGTTAAAACTGTTGAACCGAGCTTGTCGGCTCATGTATCGTCCGTTGGCACGGATACCGATAAGTCGTCAACTGCTAATGTTGTCGTCGAGTCAATAACAGAATCTCGATATAGCGGAAATGGCGGCGGCGTGAGTGCCAGCGTGGCAGGGATTTTGTACAAGTGGGTGAATTACGGTAAAGGATGGAAGTCGAGATGGTTCGTTCTTGAAGACGGAGTGCTGTCGTATTACAAGATTCATGGACCTGATAAGATTTTGACGAGTCCTGCTAGAGATAACGGCGTTCTGGTGATCGGTGAAGATTCTGTTAGGTTTATGAGAAAGGCTAATTGGAGCAGTCACCGTTTTGGCTCCGCGTCTCGCCAGTGCAAGCCCTTCGGTGAAATACACTTGAAGGTTTGTTTTCGCTTAGCTTATTTCTGTTCTTTTTAACTGCATAGATTTTGATTTCTTTGTTGACTTGTTAGTCGGCGCTGCTTTAACTAAAACAAGGGCGTGTTGTTAATTTTTGTTGTTATTGTTGTTTGTGACTCACTGACTTGTGTGGATGATGAGGGAAATCGTTTGTTTTGTTATTTATTTATTTGTTTACTCTTTTTTTGGCGTGCTAGTTAACAAACAGCTATGTTGGAAAGTTTCGAAGGCATGAGTGACGTGTTAATGGATTTGAGGATTATGGGATGAAATAATTCTTTAGTTAAATTCAAAAAACTTCTATGATGATTTATCCGAGTGTTCAATGTTTGCAACGCCATCTTTTAGAATCCTTTTATGGGATATTTGACATACTTAAACTAAGTGTCTTTAAATATACCAGGTAAACTAAGTGTCTTTAAATATACCAGCTAGTGTACAGGAAGTGAAGAAACCTCTACAGTTAGAGACTAGGAATTTATGTGGTGATTATGCAAAGGGTGTTTCTCCAACGGCCTGATTATGTTGTTGAAAGATAGTTTTGGCAGCTGTGACTTTGCGTGCCTCAAGATCAAAGCTGTTATCATGCTCCTAACTTATTTGTACTTGTCTCTTTCTGTGTAAGCATTCATTGTACCCAAGGAGGCGCATTTGTTTGTTAAATCTTCAGTTCAAGAGGAAAGTTCAATCTTCTCACACCATATATTGACTTGTATCATGCTTTGTTGTAATAATGGTTGGTTGGCTTATTAATGATTGATATCTCTGTTAATTCTCGAATGTTTCATCCATCATTCTATGATTATTAAATCATAGTAACAAAATAATGATTGTCTTTCTCTTCTCCATAACTTCCCAGAGTATGTTGCAGTATTGATTTTATCTTATGATAGAAGTACTGGTCATGTTATATAACTTATGTTATGCACGGAGATGTTGCAGTAAATTTGTGTTCATGAATTTTATTTTCTGCGATTTCCCCTGTTTGAGTAGTAGTTGAGTTTGATGTGATGCGGTGCACAGGTATCTTCAATTCGCGCAAGCAAGTCGGATGATAAAAGGCTCACCATATTCACGGGAACAAAGACTCTTCACTTGCGTTGTATATCCAGAGAGGACCGAACTCTATGGATTGAGGCACTGCAGACAGCTAAAGATCTTTTCCCTCGAGTGTTGACAAGCATTGATTTTTCACCTTCTGAAGATGTCACTGTTTCAACAGAGAGGCTACGGTTACGGCTATTGCAGGAAGGGGTGGGTGATGCAGCTATTAAAGACTGTGAGTCTATTATGCTCTCAGAACACTCCCAGATGCAAAACCAGTTCAATGGTCTTCAACGTAAACATATAATGTTACTTGAAACCTTGAGGCAACTAGAGGTATTTTTTGTACTTCCATTTCTCAATTATGGGCTGCATTTTAGTAAATTAATTCAATTTTCTGAAATGATAAAAGATAGCATGCTTTTATTTGTATAGGAATTAGTTAGTCAATTCTCTCTCTCTCTCTCTCTCCCTTCCTCACCCACTTATTAATTATAAGTATCTAGAATGATAAGATGAGTAAGCTTCTAACTTAAACCTCTCAACCAATCTCTCTTTATTTACCAGTCACACAGATTTCTGTTTCAAAGACATTTATTAACTGGGCTTCAAGCTGCCATTTGTTAGTGCCTCTTGAGCTTTCACTATTGTGTCACTTTCTACTCTGTTGGTACTCCAGCTTGTGTCATCTCATATTAATTTTTTCCTCCAATGTAATTATTTTTCTCCTAAGCAAATGTCATGGTTTCTCCTTTTAAAATTGTTTTACAGGCAGAGAAAATGGAGCTGGAAGCTACTGTAGTGGATGAGACAAAGGAACGTGAATCATTTTGTGGACAAGGGAATAGAAGATATAGTGGTTAGTTATGTCTTTCAACTTCTTAAGTGACAATAATTTAGCAATCCATTGTTCTTAGAATATGAACTGATCATGTTTGTTAAAAGAACACCTAGAAACTTCCATCTCTGAATATGTACTTCTTGAGATTAAATACAAAGAGAACCTAAATATATGGGCAGGTGGATTAGGTTGAACATTTACAATATTTTGTGTAATGTTGTTTGTAATTAACTACATAGAATTTCTTGAAGGAGGAAAAAGACAACTCATCCAGTTGTTACATGTATAATGTTTCCAATGAAGGTTACATATTTGTATATACTGCCATGCACTCAGCAAAACTGAAAAAGGGCCATGTGAAGCATTTCTTGTTATCAGCTTTTTAGTTTTTTTTTTGTCTTCAGTGGTATATGCCTGATCCCCATTTTTCAATCATTCTGTTGCTTGAGTAGGAACATTCAGTGAATTGCCAAAAGAAAGAACTTGAATTTGTTATGTTTTGTAATATCTTTTTCAAAGTTTTGGGCAGAACTTCCTGTAATATCTTATTGTCTGTTTGGGTTTAAAAATCTTCACAGATTCTTATTGTCTTTGTGTCTCAGATTTCTATTCTGTCATGTCCGAGGGCAGTGCAAGTGATTCTGATGCAGAAAATGAAAGTCAAGATGGAGCAGATGTTGAAACAGATGAAGATGAAGCAATATTTTTCGATACGAATGATTTTTTGTCTTCAGAAGCTTTAAGAAGTGTCTCTTATCAGAGTAGGGAAACAGTGGGAATTGCTTGCATATATGACAAAGAATTTTTGCATTTAGATAATTTACGAGGGGTTGAAAATGAAATCAGGCCAAGGCAATATCCCTATGTTAAAAGAAGGGATAGTTTACCAGAACCAAAGGAGAGAGAGAAGCCAGTTGGCTTATGGTCGATCATCAAGGACAATATTGGAAAGGACTTGTCAGGGGTTTGTCTTCCAGTTTATTTTAATGAACCACTCTCTTCTCTGCAGAAGTGCTTTGAGGATTTGGAATATTCATACTTGGTTGATCTAGCATTGGAATGGGGAAAGCAGGTCAGGTCCTCTGCTCTGCTTTCTTTTGTGGCAAAGCAGTTTTAAAGCATGATCTGCTAGTTGCATTATTATCCAGGTAGTCCATGTGCAGGCCTTAGTTCTTAAAGAACTAATTATCTTACTTTCTTGTGTGGATTAGCACATGATAACAGAGCCTGAACATAATTTAGGCTTTGTTCTTGGGTCGGGATATGTATTTTTTAGGTTCTGCATTGATGGACCCTTCAACTGTCAACTAGGCTTTCCATAAAACTCACAATGGACCTTTCTATTTACCATAAATTTTTATTGCTTGGTGGGGTCTTAGGGTAGTATCTCGTAATTATTGCCCTAAGCCTTGGTTCACAGGTCATGCTACTTTCCAACTCTTAATTACTGCTATGGGGCCTTGAAGGCTTGAACCCCTTCACTCCCTTCTGGGAGGAGGCAGCTGGTCATACTAGTGCAGGTGCTGGGGAACATAGAATGACTTTTAAGTTTGTTTTACTTTCACTAAAAAATCTACAGAATTCTCTCATTTTTTATGTTGTAAATTGCAATTTGGTCTTGACATTGTTTGTATTCCATGTCAACATAGATGTCTAAGACAAGGAATTTACGTGGTGCAGGGGAATGACTTGATGAGGATATTATATGTTGCAGCATTTGCTGTATCCGGCTATGCATCAACCGAAGGCCGGCAGTGCAAACCCTTCAATCCTCTTCTTGGGGAAACCTATGAGGCTGATTATCCTGACAAAGGACTTCGTTTTTTCTCTGAAAAAGTATGCTTCTTACTTCCGCTAAGTTTGACCCACCAATGTCAGAAATATACAATTAAAGTCACCTTTTCAAATATTTCCTTCTTCTTGTTAATGGAGTACATGACATTGATATCTGACAT